>VYZU01083148.1:0-59156 GCA_013401355.1 Ceyx cyanopectus | reverse complement strand
TCCCACCCAAATCATTCTGTGATAACAGAGGGAGAGCTCTGGCAGAAGGTGCAACTCAGCCACCCATCAACTTTAGGGTTAAGAGAAAGCTGATGGATCTGGATGTTCTGCAGACTAAGGAAAATTAAATCAAGTCATCTTGTTACACATGAAATGATTTCCTCGGCCCTGCAGGACAGGCTGGATGTTACAGCACTTCCAAGAAGATGCTAGCAAGAGGAAACTGCTAGGAAAAGGCTGAGTGAAATCATCCTTACTGCTAAACCACAGGTCAGCCAGGTTAAGGCAGTGGCTTTGCAGCTGAGCTATGGAATGTTTGAAATGTTAACGGGTGCTGCTCAATGCCCCCTCTACTCCTCACACCTAGTCTGTGACAGTTGCCTGCAGGTGATAGAACACAAAGACCTTCTTGCCAAGGACACAGCCCCCAAGGAAAATTTGACTGTCCCCAAACACTGTCTCAAAGAAACCCCCTCTGATTGGGTGGAAAGAAAATAGAAAAACCAACTTTGTAGCAACCAGCAAAGCAAATCCTGTTGGTTTTCCACAGTCACCTGAAAATATCCAGGCAGAAGAACATTATTTATGGGCATAAAGTTACAAACAACTTGGTGTTCACTTGTGTGTCCCCGTAGGACAAACAGATGCCTTTTGTGGGAAGGAAAGAAGCAGAAATGAATGTTTTGGTTGATTCTTGGAATCAAATTATATTGTATTGATGGAGTCACTTTTATCTGAAATCACATTGCAGCCTTTTCCTTTAGAGCTCTTTATGACACAAAGGAATTGAACAACAGCAGCTCTCTCTCCCTGGCACAGCCCCCAGAACAAAGGGGCACACACAGGAGACCCTCACAGCTCAAAGGACTGCAAAAGGGAAAAGGAATGAGAGGCCCAGCAGAACAGCTGAAGCAGCACTGACTACATGGCCCTGGTGGAGGTGGGGCTGGAAACAGGGAGCCAAGAAGCTATCAGACTTTCTTTGGCTCTCTATAAACTCAGAAAAAAACAGATTTTGATGAGCAATCACCTGTTTCTCCTTTGAGGAGAGGGTAGCTAGACACACAGGCAGAGGAGGACACGCACCACCCTACCTACCAGAGCCATACCCACTGCTGCTGCCATCACCTTCAGCTCCCTCAGGCTAGGCACCATCCAGCAGTTTCCAGCCAAATGATACAAGGAGAGCCACACTGAAGTACTCTGGACCATCTCAATCCTGGAGGTCTTTATCTATCCCTTCCTCTCCACAGTCAGCTGTGACACTCCAGCCACCCTCCCAGCTCAGCGTGGGGCATGTCCCTCCCAGCTGGTGGAACACTTGATTTCATTTCTTCACTGATTTCCCACCAGCATTGATCTTTGAAACAGCTCAGGAAGACAAAGAAAAGCAGGGGGGCAACTGCAACTCTTCCTTCTGCTCATCTCCTCTCATAAATTGGCTGCAATAATATTTTAGTTAAAAAAAACAACCTATAGCTTTGCCATTGATCTCAGTACTGTCCTGCTGAGCAACAAACCTACTGCCTGACACTGAGCAAAAAGGAAAAAGCAATTACAAGAGATGCCTGGATGAATCAACTGATCTGTCAATATTTCTGATGAAGATAAATGTTGTTGGTAAAAGCAAAGTGCCAAGCCTGGGGAAAAGGGGCCCAAAGCCATTAATACCAATAGGAACTGGACCACCAGACTCATGCAAAGGAAGGTGTATTCAGGAGCCCAGAAGGACATGGAGGTGGAAAGGCTGGAAGAGAAGCTCCATAGGTCTGTAGAAGAAATCAAAAGAAAGAGGAGGAAGGGCAGAAGAAGGGAACCTTTTAGTAGTGCACTCTCATCAGGGACCTGGAAAACGACTCAGTTAATAAAGAGCATCTGTCAGAGTCTGAAAAGCATCTCTTCTTTGAGTCACTAAGTGACTTGCAAAGGTCAGACCTTTCCTTACAGGCTCTAGAGACAGGTGACTGCCATCCCAGCAGCACCATGGACCATGCTGGAGCCCACACTCAGGGCTGTTCCTGCCCTTTGGGAAAGATAACAAACAAAGCCAAGCTGTGCCATCTCTGTTCACTCCTAATTTCATGCAGCTCACAACAGCAAGCACAGGAGATGACTTCATATTCACTCCTCTGGCATGTCAGACCATCACTCTTATTGTGTGATTCCCCTGGTGTGGTTCCTCAACTGGATATTTTTTTCCTCTCGTTCCTGGGAGTTTTGCCAATTAATTCCAAGTGTAAACCTGTCCTGTGGCACACAGTCCTTGCTCATCGTGTCTTCTTGGGACATGGCAAACAGGGTGACAGGGTAACAAGGAAGAGATGATGAGCTGGGCATTAGAAAATGCCCTGATGGTAAAAACAGGGATGTGCTGGTCCTGACTGTTTGTGTACAGTGGAGTCTCCTCCAGACCAGCTTTGAGGATTTACAAACTTCCTTCAGGAATACAGTGGTCTAATGAACCTGCCTTGAAGGAAAAACTGCATTTCCAAACCCATTTTCTGTGATTCTCTGGCCACTGAGAGCTGTTTCAGAGCACTTGGGTCCAGGTGGGCTCTACCCTACCTCTTACTAGAGGAAGGGGTCAGGGGAGAATCCCCTCCTCCAGGTTTGCTCTAGTACAAGTTTTTTTTTTTTGTTTCCCCTCCAGAGAAGCTCTCACAGATCCCTGCTCCCTAGGCAGACTCCAAAACCAAACTGGAGACATCAGGGACATGGCTGAGAAGGTGAAAATAATTACTCATAAACACCTCACCTTCAGGAATACCTCACCCAGAGCTGTCTGGCAGTCATGCTCCCACTCACCAGAAGAGCAGAATGGACAAGGGTGGAGCAGTTTGATCCTCTGTGGCCCGTTGCCTGGTCCATCCAAATCCTGTGGCTGACTGGGAGGTGGAGGCTTCTTTCTGAAGGCCCCTGACAAGTGAAAGATAGGTTTTGAAGATGACCTACATTGGAGACAGCCCTAGGTATATGCCATAAATTCTTTTTCTCTGTAGCTGCTAAATGAACACTCACCTCTTTTCCAAGATCCTCCTGGTTCTGCTGTGCTAGACTGCAGAGCTGCTGGGCTTTTCTCAGGTGAAGCAGCAGGAGGATGGAGCAAAATTGGGCAGAGTTTTGCTCTGCTGTCCACAGGCTGGACTGAAGGCTGTGTGTACATGGCTTGCAACAGAGAAGCAACCAAGGTGGTTTCTCAGAACTAATTGTGCCAAGGAAAAAAGAATCCATTTGTTCTTCCCTATTTTCCTCCCTGACAAAGATGCTCTGGTGACCCGGACACCTCTCCACTCCCTGCCTTGCAAGATGTCAACTGGACACAGGCTTGGATGGATATCAATGCCTGCAGCCTCCACCCCAAACTGGATCTGCTCCAGCAAACAGCTCCTTCCCTCCCATCCCAGATGGCAGCAGCAGCAGCATCAGGTCCCTGCATCAGGAATCCTCCATGTCAGGTCCCTTCCTTTCCCTGCCCCTTCACCAGCCAGCACTGGAGATTTAGCCAGAAATACAACAAATTGGAAGAAATTTCTAGCTGTGCATCTGTGCAACTTTATTTTGCAGGTGCAGGGATCCAATTTTACATTGTGCTGCTGGGAAACAGCTGCACTAGTGACTCAGTTAATACATTTATTTTTTCCATCTGTTGTAAGAAGAAGGTCAAACCCATTATGCAGTTTTGTTTGTTTTTTTTCCTTCCTAAACACTGAATATAAAATTTGAGGGGAAGGTGACAAGTTAAATATTCTGATGGGAATTAAGTTGTTGGTTTGGTTTTTTTTAAATCAAAAGGTATCTACATTTAGTGCTGAAGCCTCATTTTGAAAGATAACAATGAAACATTTTATACTGAAATGTCGAGAGGTGGCACTTTTGGCTTCAAAACAAACAAAAAAAATCAATGCAGAATTTGACAGATTGTTTTGTTTGACCTAAATTTTAAATTTCAATGGCGAAGCCATTCCTAAAATATCTTGCCCAGTTCTAATTAACACTGTTACCATCAGGCAGGTGAAATAATGGTAGGTGAGCTTTGAGCAAACTGCAAAAGTGAAATAACCACTAATGCAAACAACTTTAAATGGCCTGGCAGAAATCTCCTTGCCACGGTGTCACACTTTTATTAATTCTCCATCAGTTTTCACATTCCCAGAGTGAATGACAAGGCTGCTACAACACTCAAGGACAAGATGGGTTTTATTTAAAACCCTTTCAGACCTGATAAAGAAGCACAAAAGGGCACAAGTTCTCTGGCTTTCTCTTGTGTGGGTTTTTCCTTCATGTCCTGAAATGTTGAATGCTACTGGAATTAGAAAACCACCAGCAGACAACATGAAACTCAGAGGGCTGGCCCAGTGTTTTAACAAATCACTTGCTGCACACACAGCCCTGTGGTAGATGTTGCAGGAGATGGGGTGAGTGGGAAGATCACGGCTCACCTGGGGAGGCGACTGCCACGGGTACCTGCCTAGGCAAGGTCTCTGTGCCATGCCTGCAGAAATGCCATGCTGGTTGGTGCCTGCCTGGGTACCACGGGCGGTTTGAGCCGGGGAGGGATGGGAACAGGGTGCAGGCTGGAAGAAAGCCCCTGGCTGCAGAGCCTTCCTGGCTGGCCAAGGCAGCTGCGAGGGTTGTGCTGCACTGGCTTCAGCATTGGTTGTCCTGATGGCTACTGGGGATGCTCTCTGCTGGGGTTTAATCAGCCTCAGAGAATCATAATGGTTGGAAAGGACCTTTAGGATCATCCAGTCCAGCCTTCATCCCAACATCTCTCTCCACCAGCCCACAGCCTCAAGTGCTACATCTACCCATTTTTAAACCCCTCCAGGGATGGTGGCTCCACCTCCTCCCTAGGCAGCCTGTGCCAGAGCCTCACCACTCTCTCAGGGAAGAATTTCTTCCTAATATTCAATCTAAACCTCCCCTGACACAACTTGAGGCAATTTCCTCTTGTTCTATCATTAGTAAATTGAAGAGACCAAGCCCAGCCTGGCCACCATTTAGGTAGTTGTAGAAAGCAATGAGGTCTCTTCTCAGTCTCCTCTTCTCCAGACTAAACAACTTGAGTTGTCTCAGCCTCTCTCCACAAGCCAAGCTCTTCCAATACCTCACCGGCAGCATGTCCCTTCTCTGGACACTCTCCAGCCCTTCAATGTCCTTGTGCTCTGGTGCCAAAAACTGGACACGGCACTCAATGTGTGGTCTTACCAGTGCTAAGTACAGGGGTATGACACTCAGTGCCCCTTGAGTTGCTTTAGTTTAAATCAATTTAATAAAAGCTCAGCTAAGTTAATCAAACCCCAGCAAGCCAAATGTTTGCTTGAAAACAGAGGGAGAACTGACTCCATTGAAGCAGCTGGAAATTTCAGGTGTCCAGAAATGTTCAGAGCACCTTTAGAGGTGGCTGCAGGGGCTGGTTAAACTCAAATAAAGAAAACAGATGCAATTTCAGAAGGCACACATAGAGTGGGGAATTAGGACATGTTCCTTAACAAAGCAAAACTCTCCTGTTTTCATCCTATCTCTAAACTAATTAATCTGGACACAAATACAGTGTGGTAGCTTCACAGGACTATTATTTCTCACAGCACTTTTCACTGGTGTATCTGCTGCTTGCTCCTGGCTTGCGTGAGATGAAATTATTTAGATCAGACCCGTGCCAGTCCCAAAAGTCCCTCCGTGTTTCTCCCAAGCCATTGCCAAGCCCTCCTGCAGCTGCTCAAGACAAGACAGAAGTAGGAGCCCTCCAATCTGTGCATTTACTCGGCCTCCTGCTGAGAGGATGGTCCTAGATCGAGGACTGATCCTTCTCACCAGGACATCTTGGAACAGACAGGCAGTGAACCAGTCCAGCTTTCCTCCAGGGAAGAGCAGTGGGGATGGCTGGGAATGAAAAAGGTGAACCAAATGCAGCCCCGGAACCATTTAAGTTCATTTCTCAAATGCCAGCAAATGCATGACCCCATTCCATCCACATTGCAAGCTGCTGAGGAGACGTGTGTGGACATGAGGAGTATGTTAAGATGAAATATGCCTAAATTTATATCAGTTTTACTCTCTGCAAACATGCCAGGGCAGCTGTTTGGCCAGGCATGTTCCTATGCAGGGTAACATGCCATGTGAAGGAAACCCCCAGTGCCCCCTGCCAACCACTCACAGAACACCCGGATAACTTGTTTGGTTGTTTTCTTTTTCCCAAAGTGTTTCCCTGATTACCCTTTGGGGAACTCTGCTTTAGATTTTTATAATTCTTTAGGATAGCAATTAAATAGGTGATACCATGTCATAAAGGAGTAGAGCTAATTGTCACCTACTTGTGTGAGAGTAAATCCTTGTCCTTTATGATTAAAAATTCTATATTTCCAATGATATTTCTCTAGTCTTGACAGTCCTCACACTAACATTAGGTTTCCAGCATGACAATGTGGTGAGCACACATCTCTCACACCACCTCACCTTAAAAAGTCTTTAAAAAAAACCCCAAAACAAACAAACCAAACCACAAAACGTTATTTTCTCAGCTGCCCAGTTCCCTGGTGGAATAAATCCCTCGCAGTTTAAACCATCAAAACGTTTTAACACTTTTTTGTTGTTGTTTTTCTTGTAAACTGTAAGAATATAAAAAGAAGCCAGAATTTGGAGTGCAAAGTTCAGCCTGCAGACACCGAATGCCTGAAGCAGTGACCTGAGACCCAGAGAAAATCTGTTTCACACCTTGGTCCTGTTCAAGATGACAAACCACTGAGCTTAAAAGTGAAAGAATCGGTGCTCACTCTTGTCTGTGTGGGTGAGAGGGGAAAACAAAGCAACCAACCATACTGACTATGCAGTGGCCTCAGCAGCTCCTGTTCCAGCACCTGCAAGTGTGTGAAGAGTCTCCACGTCTGCACCCATCCTCACCACAGAGCAAGAACCCTCGCCATCCTCACCACAGAGCAAGAACCCTCCATGCAGAGCTGTCCTGGAGCCCACCAGGTCTCCTGCCATCACTTCATTCACCACTGATGGGGTGAGATGCTCCAGGTGGTGGGATGCTCCATGAGAAGACAGCTCTGCCCATTGACCAGCCTGGAGGGAGAAGGGGAGATAAACTCTGAAGAAAGGGCTTCAAGCAAGATGCTGAAGGGTTGGATACCAAAAAAAGAGATCTGGTCCTGAAGATCTTCACACTGTCTACACGGCACCAGGGGAAACTGTGTAAGGAGGCTTGGAGGGTTATTTCTGTTCTCATTTCACTGGTGGGTTTTATGGAAGCAGGGCTGGCTAAACTTTTTCCTGTGAGGAGATGAGGCTGGTTTTGCACCACTCATATCCTTTGGAAGAAATACATCTGTGCAAAACAAGTGTGAAACAGCACCAAATCCAAGCTCCCCACTTCCACTGGTGGGAGTGTTTTGCATTCCCTGTCTGCCCGGACTGTTCACAGCAGATGGGCAAAGCACTGATGTCATACTTGATTTTTTTTTTGGGGGGGGGTGGTTTCAATAAATCACCTCCAAATCTGCCTAGATCTCTGCTAGCCTGTTCCCAACAGAAACCTGCTGTTTGTCTGCTGTGGATGGCTGTGTGAATAACTGCTTCTGCTCCCAGAAGAAATGATTGAAACCGTGTGAGAACTCAACACTGAAATAGATAAGAGAATAATTAATTGTGCCAGTATTTGTAAGGAGTTTCCAGGAGGCAGGAGCACACAGCTGTACTGCAGGAATCCATGGGCCCTGCCACAGGAAAGTGGTGATTGCATCTCGGAGAAAGCAGGTGGAGTTTGTGCAGCTAAAATTATTGCACATTCTTTCTAAGCATGGAAGGGAGACAGGTGTGGGACTGGGAAATTCTCTCTGTGTTATTCTGCACAAAAAAAATGTGTATTTCAAGGACAGGCATCAGCAAACTTTCCCTTCACCCTCCTGTTCTACAGCTTGGGCACAGCAGTTTGAGCTATTTGGTGGAGCTATTTGAAGGGGTTGTCTTTCCTTCAGAAGAAAATTGGAAGACATATTTCATCATAGAATAATTTAGGTTGGAAAAAATCTTTAAGACTGTTTTGTTATTTCTATATATTCTGGAGAGACAAAGCAGCCAGTAAATGGAGACATCTTTCCTTGGAGGTATACAGGTACATCCCAGCATGTGGAGGAGGATGTCCCCAGGACAGTCTGGCAGAGTATGGAAGAAGCTGTTATTCTTGCAGAGATGTAGATGAAGCAGCAGGTAGGTGGTGAAAACAAGAGAACTAGGGGTTTGATTCTGCTTCTGCTGGTGTAAATCAGGGGCAGGTCCATTATGCAAGAGCAGCAGCAGATCAACAAGCTCTGAATCATGGTGGAGATGTAAAAAAAATATAATAAAAACATTCAAGAACTTAATAAGAAGTGTTGACACTTATTAAAATGAGCTTTGTTCTTTACATCCTGCTACATGGTAGCACCTGGATCATCACATGCAATAGCTGACAGGGATTCTCAGAGGCAGCAAACACCCAAGCTGATTTGGTTACAAACCACTGAAGTCAGGAAAAGACCAAAGCAACTGACATTTCACTGCCTGCAGTCCCTGGGCATCTTGGCTCCAAAAATCAACCCTTCCTTAGTGGATGTTTGCAAAGTGGGGCATGGCCACTCAAATTAAGAGAGTTCTGAGTCAAGTGAGCAGTGAGTGCATCTTGTATCAGAAAGGATATTTTTCTAATTGAGAGCTTCCTGGCTCTGATGTAAGTGGGAGAATGATTTCTCAACATGTCAGCTTTACTGTCAAGCCACAGCCACATGCTCACCCATGAAGGGTCAGCTTGTGCTTATGCCATAAGCATGACAATTATTTATAGCTGGGGTTGACACAGCTACCACTCCCAACATATCTTCCCAATTTGAGTGTCCCTGCATCCTCCATCGGGGGGATGGAGGGACACGGGGGCTCAAACTCAGTCCCTTGCTCATACTGTGGTAAATTAGTTCTTTCCACTTAAGTCTCAAATGACTATCTCAGCCTTTCATCTCGATTTGCTGTGGTTAAAGGTAGACAGGGGTGGTGGGAAATGATGAAGAGATGCACTTTGCCTGTTTACCTGTGCAGTAGAATCTTCTAGAGCTTGCAAAAACGAGCCCGGAAATTGCTCAATTACAAAATTTCTATTGCTTTCTACTTCCAGTCAGGCTAAAAATAAAATAAAACCTTGTGCCAGGCTCATTTCTGCTGCAACCACACTCGTCTCCACGGACTGAAATAGGGGTGAGCACGGGCCCTTACCATGCTGTTTTTCAGTAGCACAACTTCCAGTCACAGCCAAAACAGGGAAACAGAAACCAGTGATGAGCCAGCTGGAGCCAGCACTGCTCCTCACCAGCAGGTCTCTGCATCCCCAACACTCACTCCTGCTTCAGCACCAACACCAGGGTGTTTGCAAGGCAACAATTAGCAACGTGTATTTGAAAGACCCAAGGCAAGACTCAGCTCAGTCCCACTCCTGTAAAGTCCAGCTTTCATAGAACCATAGAATGTTAGGGGCTGGAAGGGACCTAGAAAGATAACCTAGTCCAACCCCCCTGCCTGAGCAGGATCACCTAGACCAAGTCACCCAGGAACAGATCCAGGTGGGGCTGGAAAGTCTCCAGAGCAGGAGACTCCACAACCTCCCTGGGCAGCCTGGGCCAGGCTCTGGCACCCTCACTGGGAAAAAGTTTTTTCTTGTGTTTACCCTAAACCTCTTGTGCTCCAATTGACTCCCATTGCCTCACGTCCTTTGTGTTTAGGGCAGGGGTTGAATGCAGCTTAAGGAGGTTTGAAGCCAGTTGGTTTTGCAGGGTTCTGACCTACAGCCTTGCCCCTCCTTGTCTTCTACGAAATTGTAGTGTTTTGATTTTGTTTGTTTGGAGATGATTCATTTCTCCTGGAAGGCCCATGCAGCATGTGCTGACAGCCCCACGGGGCAGTGATGTATGTTACTGAAGACACAAAAGGCCCTTAAGTGTCTCCTGTAGAGTTTCTGTCTGTGCTGAGAGATGTCTACAGCACTGATGCAAGTGGAGAAGGGAACAGGTCCCAGCTTGAGGGGTTTAAAAAACTGAGTTGAGTATCTTTGAGAAACTACTTGGGTATGACCATGAGCCAGGACACGACTCTTCATCAGGAACATCACATTAACTTCTTCCTACTTCCCCCCATGATGCTCCCCCATCCTTCAAGGATGTCTCCATACATCTAAGGGATGTGAGAGTGCTACACTCAAATGCACAACATTCATACACACAGAAACTTTGAGTTATTTCAAAACAGACCTTTTGGAGTCCTTGTGCTCTTGCTGCGTGCAGTAGAAGATGCTCCCATGAAGAAGAATCCACTCTGCTCCAGCACCATTTGACATCCACAGCACATCTCCACTGCTGCCACCACCACACTCACAGGAACCTCTCTGAGCACAAAAGAGAAAAAGCAAAAGAGAAACCTCTCCCAGCATCCCTGGCCTGTTTGAAACCAAATCCTCTCCACCCCCCACCAGGTGAGGGATTGGTTCAGCCGAGTGGAGAGGGTTTGGGTCTCTCTTTCCCAGCTGCCCTGTATCAGCCAAGCTCTGCCCAGTGCCAGCTGGTGGGGTAGCTCAGGCAGTCACCTATGGACCTCACTGCTGCTGCTGCAGGTTGTGTGCTGAGCCCTTTCCAGGGCCAGGGGCAAAAGTCAGTGACTTCACCCAGCAACAGAAGGCTGTTCAGAGTTTCTAACTCAGTGGCAAGCTATTGCTGTAAACCTTTAGTAACTGTCATCATACCAGCTCTGATGGAGCACCTTCTTTCCTTCTAATTTTAAAATAAGGGGAAACCACCAATACTCTGATAATGGGTCTCAGAGCTTCACCAAGAGGTCTAATGGTTTATCTGCTCCCAGAAAGAAGAGCAGTCCCACCAGACTGACACTACCTTACTCTCTATTTTGTCTCTGGACTTTCCACTTTTAAATTTAGACCAAACAAGGGAGAAGTGCCTAAACAGGACTGGACTTTCACTCTCTAACGAGCCTTTTGCCGAGTGGTTATTGCTCTGCACTGTGTGACAGGAGAGAGCTGAGTCAATTAAGTGACAAGCCAACTCCTACCAAATAAAGGGGAACGAGCCTACGTGGGCTGTGTTGTCAGTGGAAGGAGATAAGGCTCAGCTCCTGCTGCAGAGATTACATGAGAATTGATAATTTTAAACCCTTGCCATGTCTAGCAGCAGTAATTATATTTTACACCTCGGATGAATGGAACTGATTCTCCAATATCTTATGGTGTCAATACCAGAGTGAATACAGAGCTGCACGTTCCCCTGGGGTGGGACATGCATGTCATTGGGAGAGAAAATCTGGGATGAGGTCAGAATGATGTTCAAATGTGGATGTTCCACCAACTTTTACTTATTTTTCTCACCTGTTCTGAGCTGAGGATAATAATGAAAATCAATCATTTGAAACAACAGGCTGGAAAACTTCCAAAATCAAAGCAGGCTCCTGCCTCTGCTTTGCTGAGAACATTGTTCTGCTGCTGTGGAGGATTTTGCAGCCCTTTGGGAGGTACCCCCACCAAGCAGCTGGCAGCAGGGCAGGTTTCCATCCACCCCACCGTGCTGCTGCTTTGAACACCAGCAGAGAGTTTGTGCCAGGCCCAGAATTTCTTGCATTTAGTCACATACCCAGCAGCCAGCTCTCTCCATATATGCTTCACAGTTGGCACCTGGCATCATTGCAAGGACACTTAATTTGTGCATCCAAACCAGCAGCATCCGGCCCTTGGGAGAGTCACATAACTGGACCATTTCCGCATCTGACGCCTGGAACTTGTTTACCACAAATGACTTCAGCAGCCACCCATTAAACCGTTTCAGAAAAGGTATGGAAATATTAAGCAACCAAAAAAAATCCCTCCTCATCTTTCCACACAGTCAGATATACCTATAGAAACAAATTTTTTTTTGGCTGGAAAAAAAAAAGGAAAAAAAAGCAAAGAACAGGGAGTTTAAATGTTGTCAACTTGTGGTACAGGTAAAGTCCCCCATCCCTTCTTCAGCTCTCTCAGTTGGGAGTTCACAGAGAACAGGTACAGAGGCAGAAGCTTCATTAGGAAATAATAAATTAAGTAGAAGGGAAATTCAGCAAACAATGCAAGATCATTCTGAGGTTAGGTTCGTGGCCGAGCCTCGGGCGATGAACTTCCCAGCACTTCATGCCATTGTGACCTTCAAGATAACCACAGGAGAACGGACTTTTCAGCACTCTGAATCCTGAAATGACTGACTGCTTACTCAATCAGCACCCTCCTGGGCCAATTACTCACTTTGCCACTCCTCCTGCTTTCTTTGCTCGCTCGTTCCCTCTGTGGGGTGATGCTGGAAGGCACCACTGGGTCAGGTCCCAATGTAGCTGCATCACTAACATGCTGCTCACCACTCAAAGGGCACTTTAGTCACCTGGGTCCAGAACGGATTAAGCCTGAGACTCTGCAGGATGGTTCTGTGCATCCTGACCCACGTTTGCATGTGGAGGGGATTTCTGTAAAGATGTTTTGTTTTCCTGGCCATCCTTAGCAACTCTTGACATTCTGCCTTTCGCAGAAATCCACCTGATCAGAGAAATACCCACAGGCCTTGCAGAAATTGCTGATTGATTTGTTTCTTCTACATCTCTGTAAAGTGTGAAGCTCTCTGGCATGGAAAAAGGAATGTCGGGGCTTAGTTGGCAGGGGAGTGGGGTCAAAGAGCAGAAATGAGCCTTTTACCAGACATGCCACCCAGCCTGCCCTTGGTACTGACCCAAAACTGCTTCATGAATCTTATCTGGGACCCACCAGGACATTCAGAGCAGCCTGAATTGAGCTCCCAGCTGCTGGGCACATCTGGATTTTGACACTGCTGTTGCTCCTATGACACTGGGAGCCCCAGAGCTTCAGGGCATGAGCATCTCCTGCTTGGCAAGGAAGTCTCCTGCGACTGGGCTCCTTCACTGTGGGAGGCTCCAGTGCTGTCCCTTGCTCTGCCACATTCAGTGTTCTGCTGGCCCATCCCTCCAGCCCTCACCTTCTCCTGACACCTCCTTTCCACATGGTGTGGAAAGGTTCCTCCTTTCAGCCCAGGGAAGCTGAACATCAGGCACCTTTGTTCCAGGAAGGTGAGCAATAGTTTCCAAACAACCAACCTGTGATGGCTCCATTACATTATTCTTATCCCTTCAAAAAATGTCAGGCCTGAACCTTCTCTTTGGGTTCCTGTTTTCCCTTCTGTCTCTCCTCTACCATGACTGAGACTCCTGCTGGAAGGGTTTCAAAAAGGTTGCAAAGCATTTCTGATGATGTATACAAAAAGTTGTGTTCTCACAGCTGCCCCACAGTAACCTCTTGGCAACAATATTTACAAACCCATAATTAATTTATGCTGCCATTGCGCCAGCACTGCAGTGAGAGTCCTGCAGCCCTCAGCTTTCCACTCACTCCACTTTTAACCTCTTAAGGGAACTGTCTGAATTCAGCCCTGAGCCTGACAGAGATGTCCTGCCTCCCAAAAAAGCATCACTGGGGGAATGTGCACCCTGAAGAGCTCTGCAGAGCCCCTCTCCACCACCCTCCCTGTGGAGCTGCCTGGAGGAAGCTCCTGCTTCATATGTGAGCAGGGAGAGCAGCTCATCCCCCCCATAGCAGTGAAATACCCAACCCCTAACAGGCATTTCAGCTCCATCCCTAGAGAATCTTATCATGTTGCTGGCACTAGACAAACCCCATCAGCTTGCATCAAACAGATTAAATCTGCCTTGAACTTTTACTTCCCTTGTGCATCTCATAGCCAAGGCTGCAGGGAGGGACCTGCACAAAATCTGTCCCTTCAAACTCAGCAGCAGTCACAGAAACCTAGTGCTCTCTTCCCTCTTTTACAGTAAACCAGGTTTGCAAGTAGAAAGGGCTGCTGGGGGTGATCTAGGCAGCTCACCTCATCGACCACAAGATTTTCCTACCTTTTGCTGAGATTTGGAACCACCCCAAGAAAAGTGGATATATTTTTTGTTTGGATCCCAGAGCCTGCTCACGTTCACTAATCAACTGCCTGCTTTCACATGAGCCAGAGGTGTCTGAATGTTTGTACACAAAATACCTGAAAGGTTGATACCAAAACCATTACTAATCTCAGCTGTGAGATATAAATCACAGCACGTGTTTGTTCCTTGATAAGGGCAACTTGATCCATCAGGAGTTCAGTTATGTTAACAGTGCTCATAAATTACTTTCCTGTTTATTACAATCAGCTGTTGGTGTGAATGTGGCTTGTCTAACATGCCAAGACCATTCATGCAGCAGGAACTCGTGTAGAGTTCTTCAGCCTGATTTTTAACCTTCAGCTGTGTCAAGCAGTGTTTGGAAGGGCTGGTCTCTCTCCTCAACACTTCTCTCAGTCACAAAATAAAAACCACTGGCACCACCAGGCAACTAAAATTCAGCATCAGTGCCCTGAAACATGAAACATGAAAACATGGCAGTCCCCTGTGCATCACCTGCCACTGCAGCACGTGTGCCTGGCTGGGTTGGAGGGGTTGCCTCGAACAACTTCTACTGTTTTAAAAGCATCTGAGTGACTCACTGAGCTCATCCCTGAGAGTTATGCTCAGTGATGTGTCACCATTCCCTGGAGGCACATTTCTTTTCCAGTCATCCCTCAAGGCCAAGGCCAAATGTTTAAAAGGATGGTTTTGCCCTTGACATCTCTGATGCAAGGCATGCAGCCTGCTAACATGAGTAGGTCTGGAACAGTTCCCTGCTCCCATTGCACTCATTTTGCCTTCATTTCCCTCCCCTTGCTGTATGGTTAACATGGGATTTCTACTAAAGCACAAGGGACATGTGAAACCTGGCTTGTTTTCTTTCCAACTTAATAAATAAACCTCGTCTCTGAGACTGCTGTTTTGATTAGTCAATTAGAAGCTGCTGTTTGAACAGTAAGTTTCTTATCTGAAAACGTAAAGCTCTTGAATAAACTATTCCAGGGTTGTGAGCTCAAATCCAGGCTATTTTTAAGTCTTTATTTCTATTTTTAAGTTTTATTTCACACAGCTAAATTTCCACTCTAGGCCAGGAACTTAGTGCTGGATCCAGGATATAAATAGAAATGAGTCTAGCAGGCTGCAAAAATAAACCAGTTTAAGAAAGCCTGGTTCTAGCTTTCTGCCTGCAGCCCACACTCTTGGCACTTGGACAAGCAGGCAGCAGGGAGGAAGGACCCGAGCGTCACGGTGAAAATGACCATCCACACATTCTGCTGCTCTGCTTTCCTCACTCTATGAGAGCTATGATGAGGTCACCTCTTGATAAGGAAAAATGTCTTGCTTGGATCAAAAAGAGGCATGGAAACTCCCTCCATCCAGTAGCTTGGCATCCTCTTTGGGAAGACCCATTCCTACACCAAACTCTGTCACATTTCTGCTGAGAGCTTCTTTGGTTTCCCAGTGACCCAGTGAGAGGGACTGTGCACCTCTGGGTGCTAAAATTCCCTGCCTCCCCCAAGCCAGGGATACACAGAACAAAGGATGGTAGAATAAAATCCAAAGCCAATGCCAAGTATAGGGAATGTGGGGCCAACAGCTACAAAAGCTACTGGATTTCACCAGCTTCCCAAAAGGCCTGGCTCTGTCAGCAAGAGTGGCTGCTCACAGGATTTGTTTCCCTTTTCCAAAATTAGAGTAAACAAGGATGCTGCCAGCTGGCAATCAGGGAGAAGCCTCCACGAGGATACATCCACGCAGCAGCATCCCCCAAAAAAAAAAAAAAAAAAGCTGGTTTCTGGACCACATCATGGGAAAGCACCACGTCACACATACTCTGGTCGTGTGTCCCCAGCAGCTGCCTGCACATCTGCACCAGCCCTTGCCTGCACTTCCCCAGAGCTCCCACCTGCCCCACAAAGATGCTTCAGAGTGGGTTTGTATCAACAGACATCAAGTGCTCCTGAGTCACCTCCTCCCACTACACCAGGCTTCAGAGGTTCAGGGGATGAAAGTGGCTGTGCTCCCTGCAGAAGGCAGACAGCATCCATCACTGGTTTGGTTGTACTCCTTCTAGGACAAGTTATTTGTGATTCTGAAGGACCAGCCCCTCTCCGAACTGGCATTGCCCAGCCCAGTCACAATTAGTTTTAGGGAAGGGGTTGCACAAAGATTTAAAACAGGGGGTCCCTGAATTAGATGGTTTGGGGGGGGGCTGGGTGGGAAGGCAGTAAGCACATTCCCATTTCAGAAACAACAAATAGAAGGAGAAATTGTAGCAGTGTCCCTGCAATCACCACGGGCAGAACCCCAAAGCTCCCAGCTCCTACACAGCTCCAAAACACAGGCAGGGCTCTGAGAGTGACTGGCTCCCAGTCACGGATGAATGCTGGATGGAGCCCAGCATCCCCAAAGCCCTGAAGCCACAGGACTCTGCTCTCCCTGACTGCTTCAGATCAGCAGAGGGAAACCACACAGAGGAGTTTTCCATTCAAGCAAGTTGCTGTAGCTTCTTCGCCACAGTAATTTGTGATACAGGTTTTCAATACTATCTAGGAATGAATTCAACCCTGACTCTTGTGCCAATGGACGTGATAGAGCAGAGCTGCTGGAATGGATTTATCTACAGAGCTTTTTATCAACAGAAATATGTATGAATGCAAATTCATAAAACCCCTTTATCTAGCAGCCCATCATAGGAAATGAATTCTAAAGCATCCTTCAGGAAACTACAGTGTTGGCAAAATTCAATCAGAACAACATTTAATCTTCTTGGTATTTTGTCTTTTCCTTTTTTTTTTTTTTTAATCCCATTTCTAAATTATTTTTCTGATGGATTCTTACAAAAGAAGAATAAGAACAATAATACTGTAAGGTGGCCAGAGGAAAATATGAGCTAGCTGGGGATATTTCTAAGAACAACTATAGTAACGGGCTTGAACATGGAATGAAAGCAGATAAGACCATAATTCTTGATAGGTATATATTTAACAATCCAAAACCTGGGAGGAGATGATTAATTGCCTTTGTAGGAAATTATTTATTAAGATTTATACCAAGGAGGAAATAACATTTTCCTGGAATCAATGCATAGTCACTAGTATGTTAAAAAAATAGTATTTTTTTTTTGACAAATCTTGAAAGAGCCCAAAGCACATCAGCCATTTGACTCCCTGCTGGGCCCTCTCCTGAGTCCTGCCCTGCCCTTGTCTCTTGCACCCAGGGAGGGGGTTTCAGGGCCAGCACTCCAGAGCCTCTAAGACCCTGGCACATGGGATCCCACCTGGGCAAGGATGAAGCCCTGCAGTGGGGTCTGTGCTGTAGGTGCTCTGGGAGTGAGCTGCCCAGAGTGAGAGCTGCAACCTGCTGTGTTTTTTTTATCCCACCAGCTTCCTCCAGCCTCTGCCACAGGGGGTGCTTCACCCAAACAAAATAAAGCACAGTCCCTGCCCAGAGAAATGCCTTAGCTAATCAGACGTGAAGGAATGGAGAAATGAAGTTGTTTGCATAAGAGCACAGTGAGAGCAGAGCCAGGAGCAGAGCTGGTATCTCCTGCCCTACCCTGGGCACCCAACTGTCGTGTCTCTTTAGGAAACCACCCACACCACTTGTCACATCCTCCACAGTGAAGGAGAAGTGCAAGGACGAAGCAGGAGGGTGGGCTCTGCATGAGAGGAGCTGAGCACAGGGTGCAGGATGGACTCAGGTTACCCACAGAGCATCACCAGAATGTGCTGGGTAGCAGAAGCCTTTTGGTATTTCTTTACCCCAGGAGACATCACCTGTCCCTTATAGGGGTGATTCCTGAAGATCTTTTATCCCTGAATTCCCTCACTCCTAACCAGGAATTCTGGTTCTGGGTAAGTTTTATTTGATGTGGAAATGAGCCAGCAGAGATGAGAGGCTGGATGGAGCACTCTGCTTGGGAAGCTGAGTGTGCAAGCAGCAAGAGGAGTTATCCCATGATGACACAGCACACACCTGGGACACACCAAGTGCAGCCCAGCCTCAAGCAGGACAGCACAGACTGTCTTTTCACCCACCTCAGCACAGTTAACTCTAGTGGGGGGATTTCAGCTGTGGCTATTGGACATTGGCTGGACTGGACCTATGGAGACAGCTGTGCAGTGTGGGAATCTCTGCTTCTTTTCTCCTTCATATTCTTCAATAGTTCTAGATCTGATTTTCCTAGGAGAAACTACTCAAGGATGCAGGGGTTATATTTCAGGATCAGGTACAAATTCCCAGCCCTATCACCCCAGCCCAGAAACCTCTGCAGAGCTAGGACAGTCACCAGCAACTGCTGTTGCCTGCAAAGGAACTTTTCCTGCTGGGCAACAGGGAGAGCAGGAGCAGGATTGATCTGGCCCATGCACTAGCATCTTTCACTCAGCAGCTGCTCCTCAGTGAGCTGCAGCAGCAGCACCATGTTCCCTGTCCTCAGGACCAAATGTGATGCCTCAGGGTCTCACCTAAAATCAGTTCCCTGCCCTGGCTCTGATAAGCAGAGCCTGACTCTTGCTCAGTCCAGCTTTTCTCACAACAGGAGATCCTCTTTTCTCTCATTGGGCTCAATCTCACACCACAAAGCCTCAGCTGAGACAAGCACCACAAACCATTTGGATCCTCCTTTTTGCAAGATCCACTGTCACCTTTACACACCTCTTGGAGCACAGGAGGCGACTGACTCTAGAGAGGCCAAGCATCAGGTCTCATCTCCACAGCCACACTTGGCATCATCACTATTTATCTAGGATCTGCCCAAAAACTCTGCAAAACCTCCACATTGTGACTCCTTCAGTGAATTTTCAACACTTCCCAATTCCACCAGGCAGAAGCAGCTTTCCTGTAACCAGCTTTTTGGTTTCAGCACCTTGGAATCCCCACTGATGGGGATGGAGGGGCTGAGGGTGCTCCTGTGGCCCAGGTTCCCCCTGTGGCACCAAGTGCTGAACATACACCTGGTGGGAGCAGCTTCTGCCCCACCACTTTGCTCATGGAGCCCCTCCTACTGCAGCATCCCTGTGCAAAAAGGGATGCTGATGTAGCCACCCTAATTTAGAATGTGGTTTAACCCATATAACCTCCCTGTGCCAAGGCTGGGTAAGTCACCTGAAAGCAGCCTGCCTTAGAGGGGACAGTTAGACCTTCATCTGGGCTTTTCAAAGCCTCACACCCCACAATGCAAGTTCCACTGGAAGTCTGTTAGATGGCTCCAAAAATCCCACTCTCCATCTGCTCTGAGATTTCAGTATTGCAGAAGCTTTGGCTGACTGGGCTCTTTGTAAAGACAGCAATTTCACCCTCTAATAGGCACAGAAAACTTGATTTCAGCCCCAGTCAGAGAGCTGTAAATCCAGGTTAACCATATTAAAGTCAAAGGAGCTGATGCTGGAGACTCAAAACTACTATGAGTAAAAGTCACATCAGGTCCATGCAGTCAACAGCCTGGCCCACAGCCACCCTGCACTGATTTGTAAAGCAGCCCAGAGAAATTTCTCTATAAATGCTCCATCAGTATTAACAGCTCAATCCCTGGCCTGCCCTAAAAACCTCACCCCTAAGTTAGTAGCAACTATTCTTATTTAATTTGCTCCCAAAACTGACAGAGCACACCATCAGTGGTCACAAGCTGGTGTAGTTCCCTTGAAGTCAATCACATTTTTTACTGCCACTGGCAGGGGTACAGTTAGTACCCTGGCCAAGGACCAAGTTTTTGCACAATCCTCTTTCAAGGTACTGGACAAAATCTGATCAGAAAACACAAAAGACCTTAGTGCTGTGACTTCTTCAATTTTTCATCTAAACTTCACCGAGTGGAAAATTTCCCATGAGTATGAGTATGAATTCTAGCAGGTTATTTTCTCCTTCAGGAAATGACTTTTGAGGCTTTCTAGTATTCTTCCACCAGGAGAAAGAGTTCTAAGTAAAACACACACTGAAGCTGATGGTCCTTGTGTTATGCCCAGCACATGATGTATGCTGGGTCGTACTCACTTAATGATGCAGCTTATTAAAAGGAAAAAAGTGGCTCTTTTTTTTTTTCCCTGAGCTAAAAGCAGCAACTGAGCCAACAAGCCAAGCACAACCCAGGTCCACCTTGCACCTAATAAATTCTTTGACACAGATATCCTGTTGCTCCTCAGGATGGTGAAGCAGGCTCAACAAGGTGCAGTTCTACCTGCACCAGTTAAACTTTTCCTGGTCCACATCCCAAACCTGACTCATACCCAAAGCAGTGGTTTTACTCGGGTGAGGAGGAGGAAATAAACACCATTTCATGCAAATAATAACTGGTTATTTAAACATGTCAGCCTGACCATAGAGGGAATATCTTGCACCTGCATTTCCTATTTGCAGAGGATCCTCATCTCCTGTCTCATCTGCCTCTGCCCAATCACCACACTGCACAGCCTCTAGCATATAAAAACCCCTAGGAGCTTCAAATGCTCAAAGGAGGAGCACAGACATTTACTACTGCCATGACTGATGGCTCCTGATGCAGCTTGCTCATTGTTTCAGCCTGATAAAATAAATAAAACTGTGGTCCAACCACATAAGACATGGTGCTACCAGTTCTTCCACCAGTTCTACCACTTCCAGTTCTCTCCAGCTGCTGGAGTCTCCCATTACTGGAAACTCTGTTGTGCCTTAAGATCCATGGTTTATTCCTGGAAATGCATCTGGGGTCACAATGTTACCCAAAAGTTAGAAGAAGCCATCGTGAGCCAAACACCCTTCGCTTGTTTGGCTGCCCTGCAGCATCACAGGAGGATTTAACCACAGACGTAATTCTTACATAATCCAAATTACATCACACGAGACCCACTGCAAACACAGTGGTAATACCCAGGGATTGTGGATAAATGTTTTGTGCTTGGATACTTAGGGATCCCAACACTACTTCTGGCTCCAGTCACTGATGCATCGATGCTCACGCCAAGAGAAAAAACACAACCACAGAGCTTGTAGAGAGAAAGCAGATTTAGGCTTCCAAACCATTTCACATCATGTGAACAGTCAGTTTTGGTTTTAGTTCATAATGTGAACTGACTGAAAACCTGAAACTGGAAAGTAATCAAAGAGGAACAGTAAAGTGGGCAGCTCATAAAAGAAAAATAAAGGCAAAACAACAAACCCTCTATATTCAGAGAAATAGAAAGTGTTATGAAGAACCAGCATAGCTGCAATGAGAAATCTTTCAGAAAACCAGACTGAGCAATACAACAGCTAGAAAAGGGTATCTGGGTAAATACCATCCAAAAGTGGAACAGTTATTTAGTGATAAACTCAAATGCTGAGATGCAAACTGAGATGTAGAGAGAAAGGGTTAAGAGAAACACCAAAATGAAAAGGTTTTCTGCATTCATCTGGGCTAATTGGAGAAGAAAAGGACACACCAAAAGCCAAAGGGAAAGCTACAGTATTACACACCCTGATTGTTTCAGTCTTCAGAGTAGAAATCCAAGCTTAATTCTCACCAGCTGCCCAGTAATGAGCAGGAATCCAGCACAAACCAGAGGCTGTACACATGTCTTAAAAAATACATCAAATATTTGGTAGTAATGAATACTCTGTTATTTAAGGGGTGAAAGGCTCTGAAGTACTAACAGCCATCCCCAAAACTCCTTGAAGACAGAGGTGACCTGGGGCCAGAGGAAGGGGAGTGAAGAGCCAGTTGCCCAGCAAGGCAGAGTCAAGTGGAGTGTGGATTGTCAGGAAGATGCAACATCAAAATGCTGAGCAGTTTCTAAATGGCCCTCTGAGGACACTGCAATGGCAAGAGGCAACTAAATAACATTTCTCAATAACAAATTGGGTGACCTAACAGCCTTTCTGCCAGGTATCTGGCTGTGGGGATAAGGAAGATAGAAGATATATTCATGTTTTACATGGATGCCTTCTGTGCATGGGTTTTTAAGACTGCCCTACATGACAGCAGCCTGCTGAAGAAGATTCACGAGTCCTTACAGCTCTGACTTGCACACACACTCATTTATGGGCATCCAGAGAAGATGCAGGGGACAGTGATCTCTATCCAGTGCTTTGTGGCCAAATTTCCTCCTTAGGAGATTGCCAGTAATTGCTAGAAATGCCCAGCCAAGAGTGACAAGTGCAGCAAAGCCAGGCCAGGTGATGGCTCCTGTGCCATAGAAATGATTAGCAAACAGCAAGAGGCAAAATACACTCTGAGGGATCTCCTCCATTGGCTCTGATGCCAGGGTCTGCTCAGGGTGCCTGGGGATGAGCCAAGCCAGGCTGGCATTGTTGCCACCCGTCTGCCCTTGCTCCACAGGCCACAAACCAATCCACCAGATCTCCCTGGGGCTCTTAATCTCCTCATTCCTCCTGAAACCCTCCCCATGATGGCTGGGCACTTTCCATGTGGTGGCTATTGATTTCTGAGTTGCATTGTTATCTGCACCTTGCCAAAGGCTGGGAAAGGCACATTTTGGGGGTGTTCTGCCATGAAACGCTTGCAGATGTTTTCATCTCTCCTCAGACTTGCAAATGCCAGGACCAATTATTCAGAAATATGCTTTTTGCAATGACTTCATCCAGTCAGGAGAGGAGGAGGTGGGCTGGGCTGGTGGCATGGTCTCATCAGCACAAATGAGCACCACACCACAGCAAAGAGGTCACCCAGGTGACAAGAACCAGTCCCACTTGAGGAACATTTGATTCAACAGGAATTCCCCACCATCAATGCCAAGAACAAAGCATCCGGGGAAAAACAATGCCAACTTTGGCTCCAAAAGAGCTTTTCCCTGTCTCGTTGTGCATAATCACCTGCAATTGCCATCACAAGAGTCTCACCAGCTCCTGCACTCCCAGACCCCTTCATGCCAGACCTCCAGAGCAAAGCCTTGTTTGGACTTGCTGATATTTTGCTTATGCCTTGAGTCCTGACGCCAGTGAGGTTTCCCAACACAGCTCATCAGGCTGCCTGGGGTTGTTTTTCAGCACTTAAGTAAACAGCAGCAGCACCATGTTTACAGAAGCACATTTTCCTTCCTTGCCCACGCTGGGATCTGTGGTCATGATGCTAAGCCAGTTTGCAGTGACCCAGCCCCCTGGGTGCTAAATGTCACCCTTCCTTTCTTCTGAACTGGACCAGACCCCTAAAGTCTTCTTGCCCAGCTTATTTCCCCCCAAAAATCAGGGCATCCAAAGGTGATACTTCAGCTAAGCTGAAGTACTGGAAGAAAGGCAAGTGTAGCAGTGCTGAGGGCAAAATCCACCAATAAAACTGGGAAGAATGGGCATTTAGCTGTGGTCACATCACTCCAGCTCCATCTATATTCATACAAAAGGTATCTTCAGGTCTATCTGCAGAACCCACCAGTCACAGAGGTGGCTGCAGCAGAGATGCTCTGAAACAGAATGATGGCTGGAGATGTGGTCCCTCATTAACTTCACGACTTAATGTTCTGTGGTCATGGACAGTATCAGAGGTTTTAATGGATGATTCTTCCAGCCCATGGATTTTGAGGTGCTTGCACTTCTTGAGAAGGAGGAGTAAGAGGCTGAAGAATCTCATCTTCAGAAAAGCTCAGGTCTCATGCCAGCACTCTGATAACACTACCCTGCTCTTCCCAAGATCTTGGAGTGCTGGATGCTGTGGTCTACAGGAAACATGTCCACAAGTAGCCTGATATAAACTGCAAAGTGCTGAGCACTTCTGAGTGTAATTTGCTGCTTACAAGGGGGATGAGCTGCTCTTAAAGCCCAGCCCAGATTATGAGTTTCAAATACGAGAAAAATCTATCCCTGAGCTACAAATCCAGATCATGGGCTCATCATGAATGGAGCTGAGCCATTCTTGGAAGGAAAACTTGGCAAAAGGAGTCTTTCTCCACTGTATCAATAGAAGCCACACTCAAAGCTCAGGCCAACAAATCTAGACTGGGGAGTAACAAAAACCCACAGCAGCCTCTCTCCATGACTGAGAGATGCAGTGATAATGGGGCAGCAGCCAGAACTAATTGCACAGGAACAGGACCAACAGCAAAAGCCACTTCTCAGGTTGCTCTCTAGGTCATGAACCTGGGTGGGAGCTGAAAGCTCCTTGGCTCCAGTCGAGCTAAGCCTGCCTGTGCCAGAATTGTCTTCCACAGCTCTGCTGGAAGCAGCAGGTTGTGCCTTGGTACCTTCAGTGTGTAGAAAGTGGGACAAGGCACAGGGAGAGGAGTTCTGTTCTCTCCCAGCAGCACAGTGCTGTTGAGGTTAATGGAGTGGGTCTCCCCCTGCTTATACTTAGGAGCAAGAAAACCAGAGCTGGTTGTGGCTATTCTGTTTTAAAAGTCTCTCCTAACAATAGCTCTCTTTCAGCCACTGAGTTGCTGCCCATCTGTGACTTCCAAGTCAAATCTGTTCTGCTGTTATCTAAGAGACTTCCCTCTCCCAGCTAATCCTCAATGACCCTTGCTGTTCTCCAGCAGCCAAGCTGAACTCTCTCTCGATTGCTCACATCAGTCAATCATACATTATCTATGCTCAGCTTTGGTAGAGTTTCTGGCTAAGGATGCATGAGATAGAGGAGGACTCAGCTGATGCAGTCTTAGTTGTGCTGCTCAGCAAGAAAAAAACTAGTTGAAGCAGGGAAAAAAAATAGCCAAGATGGATTTTTGCCATTAAAAATCAACTTGTCTGCTGCAGTGCGTGGAGAGGAGCAGATGCACTGGTTAAAACCAAAATGTCTTTGTGGAGTCTCACACGTCGGCAGGGGAAATATGAAGTGGGAGAAGAGCCCAAGAAGCATTTGTTGCTACAAGACACGAGGAGCACTGCAGATGAGCACGGGTATGAACGCGTGGGCACCTCGCTGCGAGCAAGAGGGGGAGGGGAGATGTTGTCCTAGCCCAGGAGAAGCTCGGGTAGGGCCAGATGTGCAGAGATGCGCACCGCAGGACAACCTCTCCTCCCAGGCCTCTCGCCACCCGCCCTTTCTCTTTAGCTTAGCACCATCTAGAGGGATGCGCCTGCAAACCCAAGGCATCGCCTCCGCCCTGGCAGAGGTAACACCCCCCCCAGAACACAGTGCGTTTGGAGCAGGGGACACCAAACGATTGACAACAAAGCCTCAAAGGAGCAATTGACTCCTCCAGCCTCCTTATGATAAGGCACAAAGGTGAAATCGTTCCCCTTGGCTTGCTGAGCTCTTCTGTGAGATGGAAAGATGGGTCCTCCAGAGAGGGTTGGGGGTGGGGGTTAGGGAGGGAGATCCTCAGAGTCTGGAGTTTTTTCCTTTATTTGTTTGTGGGTTTGGGTTTTTTTTTGAACACCTACAGATCTTGCCTCTTGTACTCCTGCAGCCTTCAATGACTTCTGATTATGTGTTGGGGATTCCTCTATGGTTTAGAGCAGAGGTTATTCCTCGTGTCTGTTCTAGAGCAGAGGTTATTCATCATTTCTTTTCAAGCCTTTGCCTTTCACCAACACCATGCAGCAGTATGACAGGACACCAGCTGAGTTAAAGGTTTCTAAGCCACATCTTCCAATTTCCAGAGCATCAGAGCTCACCCAAAACTCCTGACACAGAACAGCAGAAGAAGACTAAGGGTGTTGTGGTGTGACATTAGCTCCTCTCTAGCTCACACACTGATCTTGCACCTTCTCCTGCAGCAGTCCAGGCTGCAGTGCTGTGAGGTGCAATACCTGCACCCCATCAACCACATCCCTGGATGACCTTATGCAATCCCAAGGCAGAGCTGTTGAAACCAAAGTCCAACCTGCCTGAATCAGCAAGTGCTTGGTTTGGAGATAGGAAACACATTGCCCTGATCAAAGGGCAAAACAGAAGCATTCAAAATTCACCTTTGAGATTAAGGAGTATACCCCAGGCATAAACAGCAGCAAGTTTTTGCAAAGGATGCACAAAACCAACGTTTCCTTAGTCACTGGCTGCAGTAACCCAAAGGAGAAAAATTAGGCAGTGATCTGGAGATTGAATGGAGAACCATGGAGAAACCAAAGCCAACACTACTGCTTGCATCTTGTCTGCTAGGGATGCCACCCTTCTCCTGCATTCCACAGGATGTGGTATAAAAGGGTTTGCAGATTTGGATGGGAGAGGAAGGGACATTCTCATCCCTGCAGTGTTCATACAGAAAAGGAGAATAAACATGCCTCTCTTCATCCCTGCTCCACACAAAGTGCACGCTGCAGCAATCCTCTCCAGCTCAGCTTAGAGACCTCCCACGTCTCAAACCCAGGTCCTCCCTCAACCACAAAGTACCAACAGCAGCTCCTGCAGCCAAGGCCAAGCCACCTTTCCAGCATGGTCAGCTCAAATCTCAGCGTCTCTGTTTGCAGCCAATGCTCCGAGTGCTTTCTCCTTCCTGGGAGGTGCAGAGATCCACAGGCAGCACACAGAGCCCTGCCCAGTGGCTGAGCCTACCTCCCAGTGCGTGACCAGCTGTTACTGGAGCAACATCCCGCGGGAGAGACGGAAGGAGGAAGCTGTAAAGCAACAAACCCACTGCAAAGCTGCCTGCGAGAGGAGAGGGAGGAAGAGACAGGCTGGCTGGAAAGAAAAGCTCTGCTGAGCCCGGGAGAAAATGGTCTGAGTCATTATCAATGGTAAGGAAACCTCTCGTTGGAGGCAAGAGATCTTAGATTGCTGTGTGGTAAACACTCTGCATATTGTATGGCCGTGGTTTGTAGGGGGAGAAAGGCTGGCGCTGGAGTGCTTTGAAACACAGCCAGGACACCAGACTCAGCAACACCCTTTTACCCAGTTAAATCCAGTCCCCTCCATTTCCTCCATTACTTCTGGCCATAACCCACCAGAAGCCCAGCAGGACCCCCAGCTGCTCCTCCCCTCTGCGAGGATCCCCAGCTCACAGAGGGGTCCCACTCTGGGCTGTCTGGGGAGGGTTTTTGGGGGCGGTGGGTGTTTTGTGTTGCTGCTGTGAGCAGACAGCTCTCCTCTTTCCCACCAGCCTGTCGCTATGTGGCCAGGAAGATGAGATCCCTGTGCAGCCGAGAGCATCAGGAGCCATCACCCTGCCCGGCGCAGGCAGTCCCCCGCAGCCACCACCGCAGTAAGTCTGCAGCTCCCTGGGGACAGGGACATCCAGCTCCCTGGGGATGGGGACATCCACATTCCTCAGCCCAGACCACACCGGGGCTGGAGGGGCCAGGTCTTGCCTGAGCTCAAGACTGTGTCACAAAGGGGCACCTCTTGCTGCTGCCCTGCCTGCAGGGTTGCTAGGCTGGGTCCCCACCCTGCCTCTGTGCCCCAGTGACCACAGTCTTCCTCAGAGCAGAGAGCTTTGTCTGAGGATGAACTGGAACAGGTAGAAGCTGCAAAAGTTCGTTTTCTTTGCTGCTTTACCTTTCCTCGCTGGGTTTTGCCTTTAAATGTCATGGCTGAATCCCAACCCCTGATAGAGAGGATGAGCAAAGAGCAGCCTTTGGAAGGGAGGACTGACTGACACCTGGGGTACTGGGGCTGAGTGGCTGTAACCTGCTGAAGCACCACTTCCCCAGGGCTACAGCTCCTCGGGGCAAGCTTTGTTATTTCAGGCACCCTGCTAAATACCCAAATGCATCACCACAGTCCAGCTGGCAGAGAGATTTCTGTCCTTGCTGCCAGTCCTCTCCCAGCCCCTTCCTGGCCCATTTAAACACACACAAATCACTGTGACTTTGCAGATCACTCATGTGATGCCCTCGAGAGCAGCTGCTCCTCCTAGCCACCCCCCATTCAGCTTGTACCCACCAAGGACCTTCCTGGCTCCTGGTCTCTGCCCCAGCCTCAGGAGCTGCTCCTGGTGAGGTCTCACCAAGGAGCTGCTCCCCTATTACCTGCCTGTTAAAGCTCAAGAAGAAATCAAACCAGCAGGCAGAGGAATCTCAGCTGAGAAAGTTCTGCTCCAACAGTACCAGTTTCACTGGTTCAACCGACTCACTGCTGGTTGCTCTCATGTAAACATGCCCAGAGCTGCACCCAGGCATGAGCACGTTCCCAGGCAGCTGCCACAGCGGTCAGACCGTGTCTCACGGTCTCCTACCTCTGCCAGGAGCTGTCACAGGAGCCTCTCAGGGAAGATGCACAGTTGGGCTGTTCCCTTTCTGCTGCTCCCAAGTGCTGTGTGCAGGAGCAGGGGGAGGAAAGGGAGATTCATGCCTCAGGCTCCTATAAAATCTCCGGAGTATCACTTTTCCCCTGAAATAGCAGCTGGAGCTAGGGATGAGGAGAGGGGTCCCATCATTAGTGCCTTAATTAAGTGCATATGAAAGAAAAGCAGAGAGTTAGTTAACTGGCCTGTCATGGAATCCAGCTTCATCTTTTCTCTGATCCTTGTGAATTTGCAGATGTAAAGGCAGCAGCCCCCCAAGCAAGAGCTTCTTTTCCCAGGAGCAGCAACCCCATCCAAGACCAGCCCTGCAGGTCCTGAGGGTAAAAGCCCTCCTGGTCCTCCCCTGAAGGCGATGAGCTTTCTCCTCACCAGTTTCCCCAGGGAATCCATTTGCTGGGAATCCTGCAACCCCAGGATTAGAAAATATCATCAGATCCCACCTGTATCTGCTCTCAACACAGAAGCACAACGATAGGATACCCTGATTGCTGATTATCAGAATTTTCTAGCTGACAGAAAAAAAAAAAACCCAACCCCAAAACAAGATAAAAGATTGCCATTGTGTATCCAATCCTCCTGGTACTTTTGGGCCACCAAGTGCCAGGGGAAGAGCTGGAGATCCCACAATGTTTTGTACAACCCCCTTCCCCATGCCCAGTAATCTAGTGGAGCTGTCCTTACTGGGCAGCCCACACCCCAGTGTGATGCATGGCACCCACAGAGCAGAGGGCTGCAGGGCCCATGGTGGGACCCCCCCTGCCCCACCCCAGCACCCCCAGCACTGTCACAGAGCAATGACAGCAGAGTCACAAACTCCATGCCTGTGGAGAGGAATCTGCTCGACCCCAACCTGTGACAGCCCCTCCTGAGCCAGCAATAAAAGTGGATGGAAAGAGGCTGGTTGGCAGTGTGGTGGTTCTTCTCCTGCAAGTGGTTTGCTGTTGGAACAGGCTGATGTGTTGGCAGTGCTGGGACTCCCTGCTGAGGCTCGTGTAGGAAGAGATCCCAGGAGCACAGAGTGTCAGAGATTGGAGAGGACCTCTGGAGATCATGGAGTCCAACCCCCTCTGCCAGAGCAGGGGCACCCAGAGCAGCCCACATAGGAACACATCCAGGTGGGGCTGGAAAATCTTCAGAGCAGGAGACTCCACAGCATCTCTGGGCAGCCTGTGCCAGGTTCTGCCATCATCACAGTGAAGAATTTTTTTCTGATATTTATATGGAACCCTCTGTGTTCCAGCTGCATCCATTGCCCCTTGTCCTGTCATTGGTTGAGATGGACCTTATCTCAGCCTTGCTCATTATAGAAACAACCAAGGAGGGAGCAGAGTCACCCTGCACCCCCAGGGACAGCCAGCTGTAAGCTCCCACATCTGCATGGCTCAGCCTCTTGCTGCCACCCTGAGGGATGGTTAAACCTTTGGTACCAAAACATTTCTGGGACAGTATTGGGTGATGGGATGAACACAAGGAAGAGATGTTGTACAAACTAGTGACCTTCATTTTAAAGCCCTCCTGGCTTTGTGTGGGGCAGATGTGCCTCTCCAACCCAGTATGGGACAAGCAGTGTCTGAGGGGCTCTGCAGGACAGAGATGGAGGGATGGCTGGAAAGGGGAAAACAGACCCAACCCTTCCATGCACAACAAGGCTGGAAAACACAGACCTCAAGACCCTTTATTCTGACTGTAGTCACATCCTAGGACAGCTGTCACCACCAAACTCTGTGGTTGGGGATCAGGTAAACACCAGTGCATGTAGTCACCTGAATTTCATGCAGACTCCTGGCTCTGGGGTCAGAGGAGCTCACCAACAGTTCCTAGGCCATATCTCCAGGCAGCACCTGCCCACATCACCTCCTATAGAGTTACAGTTCATTCCCCATTCCCTCATGAACTCCACACAAATGCTGAAATCCCCTGCTCACCCCTGGTGCCTCTAAGATGCTGGGTGCAAAGATGGTTGGGAGGAAGGAGAGAAGGAAAACCAAATCAACCTGTTCCAAAATGAAGCACAAAACTCTGCCCAGTGCCTTCCTTGAGGCTCAGTGCATGGATTATGAAGCTGTCCATCACATCCCAGGAGAGGCAGCAGAAGCAGCAGGTACTGAGCACCATCCTGAGCTAGTTCTTTAAGTCATACCTGTCTTAAGTCCATGTCTGTCACACAACAAAGCTCACTATCCCTGACAGCTACGTGACACAAACATAATCCAAAGCAAACATAGCTCTGCAGAGCTTCCCTGGCTTCCTTGTACAGAGAACCCCCACGTCTTTCATCTGGAAGGTGTGGAGATGACACCTACAGGTATTTCACATCACTCTCTGAGGGCCCAGGTAAGAGCTGTAGGAAATTTCCCAAGGGAGCTTCAGGTTGTCTCTGGGTTGCTTCTGACCCCCAGCTGGTGGGCAGGCAGGAGGTGCAAAGGGAAACAGCTTCCAGGTGAGTGTCTTGCATGTTTTATTAGAGTCATATTTCCACCTGTTCGACTGGATGGGTGATTACAGCCTTCTCTGCCCCACGGCTTCTTCACCCTGCTGGGTATGGACAGCTTTATCTCAGGGCTTTCCAGCCCTCACTGGTCACTTGCCCATGAATCAGCTCTGGTGTGTGTTGAACACGGTGGTCTTGATGAACTGGCAGAGACAGGCCACGCTGCTGTGCTCCAGGTGCCCCCCTGCCATGGCTCGTGGGAGCTGGCCAGTGACCAGGAGCCTGACGTAGCAGCCACTGAAGATCACCAGGAGCTGCTGGGCCATCACCTGCAACAAGCACGAGAGATGTCAGAGTAGAGCACCTACCTGCACAAAGAGTGGATGGTACATTAAATAGCATTTTTGTCTCTCATTCAAGGACTGTCCTTGGCTGAAAGGAGCAGGACGGGAGCCAGCATCATATATAACTGTCCCAGATCCCCTTCTGGTCAGCAGTGCTGGCACACTGTCCCCACAGGGGAGTGACATGAAATGACCACTCAGTGGTGGGTGGCTGGGAAGCCACCCTGGGCTGTCACTGCCTCCTGGTGCTTGTTTTAGCCTGTAGACAGCCAGAGAGCTTCAATCTGGGGGGAATGTCACCTGCACCAAATTCACTTAGTAACAGTGATCAGAAAAATGTAAAATAAATCTAAATCATCCCTTTTGAAGCTTCTTGCTGAGCAGGAACGAGGACACATTTGTTGCTCAGCACAGCAAAAGTCTTTGAAGGCACAGTCCATGAAGGAGATGTGGCCATGCCTCGTCCCCAGCACAGATACTTCCATCCCCTGCAAGGACCCTGGGAGAGATTGTCTTCCAAACAGGGTATCCTTGCCACCAGCAAGGAAAAGCCCCATCCATGAATTCTTCAAGGATCAAGCAGTAGCTGCNGGGGGGGGGGGGGGGGGGGGGGGGGGAGGTGAGCGGGGGTGACCTTCCCGGGTGCCGCTGCCCGGGCTCCGCGGGTAGGCGGGTGGGAGGGAGTGCGGGCGGTGGCGGGGCAGAGCCGGTGCGGTGCGGGCGGCGGAGGCCGGGCTGCCGATGAGATCACGGACAGCTCCGCGGCTGCCGGCGAGCGGGCGGTGCCGGCGGTGGAGGGGGGGACGACGCGGGGGGAGGACCCGCCTCGTCCAAGCGCACACACACCCCCCATGATACACCCCCGCACCTCGCCACGCACACACACACACATCCACCGCTCGGTACCGCCTCACGCACCCCTCCGCATCTTCCCGCACCCCCGGCTGGCCGCAGCGGGGGCAACCCCGGGTAGCGGGATGAGCCCCGTGGGGCTTTGTTTCCAATGACGACATCTCTTTGCACCTTCCCCTTCAGCTCCAAGTTTCCAAGCACGGGAAGAGAAGGGTTTGGCCAAACGCGCCTCTTCCCAGGTGCGGGTGCCCCCGTCCCGCACCGCAGACACGCACGCAGGGGCTGGGATCGCTCCATGCCCTTCAGCCTCTAGCTGGGGTGGAGCGCGAAGGGGGAAGAATTACCCCCTGCTGCCTCCATCGGGATAATTTGAGGCCACGAGGGACCTCTAATCAGCGAGTCTGCTCTCCCACGGAAGACTGGAATTGCTGGGAAGAGTTTCCTTCGGTGAGTCTCGCAGCAAGCCCCGAACAGCTGCCGCAGCTACAAAGCGCACGGTGGAGACGCGGCTCCAAATCGCGGCGTTAAAGAGCCCGTCCTGCCCTAGGCAAGCGGTTGTGGCAGGTAACGACCCCCGCTGCTCGCCGAGGAAAGCTGCTTCCCCACCCCCCCGCCTGCCGGCCTGGGGCAGAAGGGATCCCCTTCCTCGGCAGGGGAGAAACCTGCCCCTTCGCTCCAGTTTCTTCCCAGAAAGAGTTTTGTTCTGTGCTGGGAGGTGTAGAAAAGCTGTTAATCCAGAGCATTCCAGTGCCCAAGGCAGGCTCCTGCCCTGCCCCAGGCTGGCTCTGCTTTGTGTCATCCTACCAGCTTTGGAGCAGCCTTTGGAAGCACAGACTCGAAAGTCTCCCAGATTTCTGGTGCATTAGGGACGTGCTAAATTTATTCCTAGCAGCTAATTAAGTGTAAAAGTACTTAGTCTTGTTTGCACCGGGATTTAACCAATACCTTAAACTCCTCCCTGCTTTCTTCCCTTTGTTTCTAGGGATCCAATCCATTTAATTTTTACAAACCCCACTGTACCTGGTGCTTCTCTGCAGGACAGAGGCACTGTTTGCAAAGAGTCTACCAAGAGCAACGTGTGGGGATGGGAGTCCTGCCAGCTTTGGGAGCAGCAGCCCCCCCAGAAAGCAACCAAAGGTCTGTCCTTGTGCATCTAGGCAACCTGTCATCATCATCTAGCATAAAGGCTAGAGGGTTAAAATGAGAAAAAGTAAATCCCTGGGTTGTTTCCTGTTCTCAGGCAGTTGTGGGACACATAGATAAAAGTGAAAGGTTGGGTTAGTTCTCAAATACTAAGGTGTAAAATTGTTCTGCTCTGAACAAACGTGTAATTTAGGTCCTTAAGTGTTTCCTCCTCATTCTGCATGACTGCACCCCTGCCAGCCCTCCTGTAGAGTCCCTGCCCAGCCTTGGATCCCTCTCCATTTCTATTTCATGTCTTGCTGCATGGGGGTGGGGAGGTCAGTCCACCAGCAAATCTGGGAGGTAACCTCTCTCACCTTCTTTTAACACTTTCATGCTGTTTTAAAACAGCCTTCTTTCCCCTAAAACTTTTGTCTAGTCCAGAAAAGTTATCTCTAAAAAGCAGGAAATTCACCTCCCCCTGTTTGGTTTCTTGATAAGACTAGAGGAACTGGCCTCAAGTTGTGCCAGGGAAGGTTTAGATTGGAGCTGAGGAACAATTTTTTCCCCTCCAGGGTTGTCCAGGGCTGTCCCAGGGCAGGGGTGGAGTCCCTGTGATCCCTGGAGGGGTTTCCAAGCTGTGGAGCTGTGGTGCTGAGGGCCATGGGTTAGTGGTGCCCTGGCAGTGCTGGGTTAACACTGGACTCCATGAGCTGAAAGGGCTCTGCCAACCTAAACTATTAGATGATTATTTGCCCTGCATGTTTAAAATACCATGAAGGTCAAAAGTGCAGTTACAGACCTGGCTGCCAGACACAGACCCCTGAGATCAAGTTCTTCAATGTGCCTGAAGGAGGGAGCCCAGGGCTCCAAGTCACCCAGAGAGAAGAGGCCATTGGATGCCTTTGGCTCAGTCTGTCTCTGCAAGGCAGAACATGAGCTTCCAGAGACAGGGACACTGATTTTCTCCATGTTTGGGTTTTGTTTGCCACAGGCACATTGCTGTCCCTCTGTGCATAACAAGAATCATCACTGTCATGTCAGTATAATCCACTTTGAGGAATAATTGGCTACCAAAGGACTAATCCCACCACAATCTTTTTGACTCATTATTTCTAATTGCCTTTGGGCATAGCCCAATCCCCACTTACAGAAGAATCCAAAATACCCAATCCCTCTCAGGGATCCATCCAACGGGAGAGAAAACAAATCCCAGAAATCCCACCCCTTGGAAACCCTCATGGCTCATGAGATCAGTAGATACCTACATGTCATTAAGTACCCAGGGGAGGGACAAATGGCTCCCTATGGAAAGGATACTTGTAGGATGTTGTGTGGCCCATCCAAGGCATCTGTAATCCCCAGTATTAAATTGTGCTGGATAAAGATTTCATTGACAGCTGCCAGCCTCACATCTGTATTCATATTTATCTGTTAAAGAAAGCAAGAAAAAATAAAAATTAAAATTTACACTCTACAGCAAAAGTTGGGCCAGCCCACAGCTACAAAATGCAGCTGGATAATCTGAAATACCATGTCTCTGAAAGGAAAGCAGCGACAAGAGCTGTCTGCAATCAGGAAGGATTGTCACCCACCATCAGTACTGGCCAAGCCACCACTAGGCAGATGTCTGAGCAGCCAGAAATCTCACTCAGGAGTATTACAGATAAAATATCTGAAGTGGAATTAACTTCCAGTATCATGTTCTCTCTTCCTCCCTCAACAGTCCCTGAGTGAAGGAGTCCTTTCCTGGAGCTCTGTGCACTCCCACGTATGCCAGGTTTTCCTTTGGAAGAATCATTGCACAGCTCTCACTAGAGGTTTGCTCCATAATCCATTAAAATCAGTTCAAAAACCCTTCTGTATTTTGAATCAAGCTTTTCCAAGGTGATTCTTCAGATAAGTCCTTGAAAATTTCCATAGTCCTGTGATTCCTACAAACAAAAGTTGACAACAACCAAGCAGGTGCTGCAGTCTACCCAGTTTTATAATCTTATTGCAATTTCTGTGGGTTGGGAGCTGCTTTTTTGGGCTGGACCTGCTGCAAGGTCACAGTAAAGAACAGAAGTAACCAATGCTATTTATGGCAACAGGCAGCTGATGCTGCAAGGACTGTGGTCAGAAGCAGGGTGGGATCTGGCTCCTCTGGGAAGCACTCGTGGCTTCCCACGGGCCGTGGGAGCATGAGACACACTCTGCAAGAGCTGCTTTATCTCCAGCCCCAGCAGGAGCTCTGAGCCAGCCTGCCAGGCTCCAACACCCACCTTTCAGAGGTTACAACACCTGACTCGGCTGTAAAACATCCCTTGCCTGAACCTGATCTCCAAGCCTGCTGTAAAAATATTCCATCCTCCCCAGATAATCAAGTTCATCTGCATCCAGGAGGTGACCTGGGTCCCAGCAGTTTGGTGGGAGGGAGTCCTGCTTCCCATGAGCCACATGCCTGCAGACAAGCAGCCTCTTCTTACCTTCTTCTGGTGGTGGTCGATAACCAGTATCACAACCACAGTGACTGCCACAGCAGCCAGGGTCACCAGCACACTGGCCTCCCAGTAACGTCCAAAGGAACACAGCTGGATTGTGGAATAAATGTTTGTCCAGAGAGACACGTAGAAAACCTATAAAACCCCAGAGAGATCGATCAGACTCAAAGCTGTGACAGTGAGAAAAGTCCAGGAAAGAAGAAAACTACCAGTCCCTTCCTCCCAGGGCAATATTTTCCCATAAATTAAGCCACATGAGTTTTTCAGAGGGTGAGAAAGGACAGAAGTTCTTTCCAATAATAAATAGGGGAAGGACTAGAAGGACTGAGTGAGCCCTAGTTTATTATAAAAAATTACCAGTCATCAAAGACAGAGTGTGAATTACAAATGATGATTCATACCCCAGGAAGGATTTCAACAGAGTTCTTCCATTTAGATAAGAAATGCACTCACTGAGGCATATTGATGGGACTTCCAAGAGTCCCTGTATTTAGAAAGCTCCTATGTCAAAGCACTCAAGGTGATGCAAAGACTACTCAATTACAGTAATGCTCAAGTGGTGGACACTGACACCAGGTTCAAGGGCTGTGTTAAGGACTGACAAGCTTGTCCTCTGCATAAAGGCAAGGCAACACTGAATTCATTCAGACTTTACTTCAGAGAGCATGCACTGGGGCAGGAGATTGCTTAGAAGCAATGTCACAGCAGCACCTCCCAACAATATAACTTCTTTGCACTCAACAGGCACCAAAACCCTCAGAACACCTTGAGAGTGCCAATTCCTACACTATTAGTGAAAGGAGGAGACATGTAAAATAGGTATCCAAAAAGTAAATGCAGCTAAAATGAAGGAGTCTGACTTTGTCACACATCCAGAATGCTGTAGAGTATCAGCCTTACAGCTGATGGTAATGGTTGGGTTCTCTGGAGGAGCTTCTCTCACCAGAAGATGACAAGCAAGACTAGACAACCACCTTAGTAACCAAAGCTGACTGCTCCATTGGTCTAAAATAACATGAGGACCAGAAGTGGTACAGATTTTAAACTTCAAGTTAAAACCAAGTCTGATGTAGGCTCTACTACCTCAGAATATTCAGCCATGGGCAGCCCACTTCACTGGGGCTACCAGCAAGGGGTTGGAGAAGGTGCCTTGCCCTCCATCTACAGAAATCCTGTGAACTGGAATTCCTAAAGGATTCTACTAGGATATGTGAAAACCAGTATCTCCTTCCCATCCAAACCTCCCTCACTCCTTCCATGGGCACAAGAACCCCAGGTGTGGGTCTTGATGCACTTCAGCACGTGTGTGGCTCTGGGAAGCCAGTGCAGGACCCCAGTGTCCTTACCACAGCAATGGCCATCTGGAAAGCCCTGGAGTTGTAGAACATGTACCTCTTCACCTCAGGCTTCAGAACAGCATCCTGGATTAACCTGCCCCAACCATCTGCTGGCACCTGCTCAGGGAACAAGCACAAAACTACAGGCACCAGTTTTAGGCTCCTGGCCCCATCAGAATGAGCTTGAGTGGTCATTGTGAGGCCAGGCTGGTCCCGCAGCCAAAAGCTGTGCCCCAGAGCACACTTTTAGTCTCATCCATACACTTGTCACAAACCCAAAACTTGTGTTCCTGCCTCATCTGCAGTGAGTAATATCTCCCTGGAAAGTCATAAAAGAAAACCACTTTTTTTATGATGAGACAGAGCACATTGTCCCAGGGATGCTCCATCCCATCAGTGGCTTTCAAACAACTCACTAGAACCTTGATGGAGTGGGTTGCTTCATGGAGGCTTAAGTCAAGACAATTACAGGCAACTTTAAGCCACAGGGAACAGGCAGAAGTTGAACAGAAACAAGTGACTCCCACAGCACAGAAAGGAAAATCTGTCTGTGCTGTGGGTGAAACACAAAGGGCACTAATCCAGGTGACATTCACTGCTGCAGGGTCCCCAGGAGAGAGAATGCACAGGGAGCTTACCTGAACCCCAAGGGACTTCAGTTTCTCTGCACAAAGCTCCATGTCAAAGGAGGTGGCTGAGCAGTTGTTTTCCATGCTGAGCACCAAGAGCACCTGGCCATTGATGGGTTCTGCAAGAGCCCAAAGGAGTCATGAGCATGGCCCTGGAGTGGGTTTTCCTCCCAGCAGCTAAGGAGCACAAGGCAAAGGGAAGGACAAGACCACATTGATATGTTTTGAATGGATCCAGAATCCCCCCCTTGGACATCTCCAAAAACATCATAAGGAGCTTTGGTAGCAGCCTGATGTGGTCTGCAAGGTATCAACCTAAAAAGGGGAGGAAACCTCAAATGCATTCCAGGAGTGAGCAGCCAGAGATAACACGATGCTCTGATCTTCAGCAGGATAATGTCTTGCTTCACTGATCCCTAACTGAAAGGACAATGGAGTTCAGCTGCTCAGTGTTGCTCAGGTTATCTACCTCTTGAAGAAATCCCCCATCCCCTACCCACCCCAAGAAAAAACTTGAGCAATCAAAGCACTTTGCAATAATCACATTGTCTGGAGCATGGCAGGGCTGCCCTGAGCATGAGCCCTACAGGCCCTCCAGCATCCAGCTCCCTGCTCCAGCAGTCCTCCTGGGCAGTGTGGCTCTGCTCCAGGCTGTCAGCATCCCAGTTTCAGCCAGGGCTAGGATCAGAGATGCAATCTAAAGATTGAGGCTGCCATCAGGAACCTAGAAAGCGTGAGGACAACCTGTCCTAGATTTGAGGACCGGGCTGCTCAGAGCTGAAAAAGAGCAACCTTGGAGCAGCAGAGGAGAGTTGTGATCTCAGGCATCCCATCTGGCATCCAGCTAGAGTTTACACAAGCCCTGCTACGTCAGGAGGAAGAGATCAGGTCTAAGGAAGTGGCTTGCTCAGACGAGATCCTGTTTCACTGAAACATTTCACCCAACTTTCCTTCCCTTTTGAAGATCTGGGGTCAGCTCCATGTCCCCTGGAGCTGCTCCTGCTGATCCTTAAAGATCACCTCATTTCAACCCCCCTGCCATGGTCAGAGACACCTCCCATTAGCCCAGGTTGCTCCAAGCTTCATCCAACCTGACCATGAACACTTTCAGGGATGGGGCATCCACAGCTTCTCTGGGCAACCTGCTCCAGTGACTCACCAGAGTGAAGAATTTCTTGTCAGTATCTAATCTAGATCTTCCCTCTCTCAGTTTGAAACCATCACCCCTTATCCTACCACTACACTCCCTAATGAAAAGTCCCTCCCTAGTTTTCCTGGAAGGTCTCCTTTGAGCACTGGAAGGTCTCCCTGGAGCTGCTCACTTACCTTTCACCCACTGCAGAGGTCCTTCCTTTAAATCACTCTTACAGTAGAGGATGGAGGGAAGTGCCCCATTTTTCTCCATTCCACTAGCTTGGCTTGTTTGGGCCATGCTGAAGGTGCCTCTCCTCGAGGGGCTCTGTGATGCTGTCAGGAATCCAGCACTTTGTCTGTCTGTCTGCCTTATCTGTCACTCCTAAGACCCAGGGATGCAGCCCCAAGGCAGCAGGCAGGCTCTCCTCCTTGGGGACCCGACTGTGAAATCCTCATTCACACTCCCACTGACAACTTCCTCCAGATGCTGCTTTCTGGGAACAAGGAGGCATTTTTAACCCTGAAAAAAAAAAAAAAAAAGAGGAAAAAAACCTGACTCCACATCTTGCAGAGGCAACAGATAAAGGGTAACATTGCAGCCCACTTGGGTGTACTCTGCTCTTTGGACCCTGCTCCCCGTGGGTGTTAGCACCAGGTCAGTGCTGGGCAGCCACCAGTGCAGTACACCCAGACCTGCCTTTTCCTGCCAGTACCTTTTCTGTTTTGTTCCCAGGTGGAAAAGCTACCCTTAAATATTCCTTCAGCTATCCCAACAGCCTTAAATATTCATACTTTGTAAGCAATTAGGCAAGGAATAGGCAGGAATCCTCCTTGCAAAGCCAACAGGCTGTTTTTGCCATTGCTTTCAGCAGGCACTTCCAGAGGAAAGCAGAGCCTGTGTAAACACCCCTCCCTGGGAACCACAAGCCCTGCTTGCTGCCATGGCACAGAATTCCCCACCACCCGAAGGAAACTGTGCAGATGAGGAAGAAAAACGTGTCTGCAGAAGGCAGAGGCCAGCAGGAGCTCTCACCCAGCAGCAGCAAAGCCTCGCAGGGTCTCTTCCCTTTCCCCTCCTCTCCTCTGCGGGCGGTGCCAGAAGCTGAAGGGACACGTCCCAGCACCAGGCACTGTGCCCACGAGATTTCCAGGCAAATGCTGCTGACGTAGGTCTCTAACCTGCTGCCAGCACCTGGGGGTGGTTATTAAAGGGAATGCTTAGAAGAGTCTGATGTTTACTCTTCAATTATCTTCCATTCACTCCCCTGGCTCAGCTGTATCTGCCCTGGCTTCAAAACTATCCCTTCACTTTTTAACCTCTGCTCAGTCTTACTTTTGTAGCAGGAGTCTGTTGCTTTCTCTTGATGTTCAGGTCCCTCATGGAGCTCGTGTGCTGCTGTTCTCCCCTTGCACAAAGCCAGGATAGTCACCATTGAAAGGCTGCCAGAAACTGAGGCAAGAGAAACACCACAAAGGGTTCTTCTGATTGACAAAATAAACCAACCCAAAAATATGCAGAGGGATGGAAACTCACACATAAAGGAATCGAGCAGTGGTAGATGTTGCACAAGAGATGTGCAGCATGTGTATGTGTTCACAGGATGGGCACAGCAGCTGCTGTGCACCAGCACAGAGGAGTTACCCTGCTGTACACTGAGCCCAGCTCTCCAGGGAGATGTCCTTGCTGAGCATGGGTGGCCATGGGTTACAGAGCACATCTCCCAGCACTAAAAGGTGGATTCAGACAATTAAATTCTCACTCATTTTCCCCCTTTCACCTTCAGTCTTTAAGGTTAGCATCCAAAAGAAAGGAAAATTAAAAACAAGACAGAAGAGTCCCCACAAAACAGCAGCAAAGCAGAGTGAGAAAAAACCAACCAACAAAGAAACAGGGGAAACAAAAGGAAAAGCTAAGCTAAAACTTACCACCCTGTTGGTGCTCCTGTCACATTAAGTTAGAGATGAATCAAGGCTCTCTGGCTTAGATGGTGAGAACTTTGAGTCTCTGGAGGACAGAACCCAGGAGACCACAGTGAAGGGTGCAGCAGGTTGAGGGAAGCTCAGCTTCCCCAGTTAGCACAAGCTCATCAGCAAAAGCAGTTTTGCTTGTACCTCTCCATGCAGCCTAGTCCTCACTTGGCCCCAATACCTTTTGCTGCAGAAAAACTGCCTCTTTTTGGAGATGAGACTCCCTCCCCCAAGTCTTCCTCTACCACCTCTGGTGCTAACGTGAGGGGCATTCTCTCATCTCCTGCACTCCCCAGGCCCTGTGTCTCATTTCATTCTCAGAGCAGCCAACAGAGGCTTACCTGGTCCAGCTCATCTCCTGGTCCTGGGGAGCCAGCTCAGTTCCCTTCTCCTCCTCCTCCTCACTGTTCTTTATCTGCCATCACCCCACTCTGCACTGCTCAGACACCACAATGTCCCAGTGCTGAGCAGGGAGGTCTCCAAGTCCCACAGCTCCAGCCTGTGCCAGGGAAGGTCACTCTCTTCCCTGCATCTCTTGAGAACCATGAACAAAGCAGGCACAGCTCACCTGCGACAAGAAGCCTTCACCCCCACACTCCCTCTCATTCCCCTGAGCTGCAAGCACCAACTTGCAAAATCTCCCTTGTGCATGTGACTTTTCCTCTAGGCTGGTTTCAGAAGCATGGTTTTAACCCTCTAGAGTTCCCCAAAAGAGCTTCCCCACCAAAGGCACGGCCATGGAAGGAGATCCCCACTCAGGAGTTGTCCTCACCTTTTGCAGGGAGGGGGTCCAGAGCAGAAGCTGGACCCTGAAGGTCACAAAGAGCTGAAGAGCAGCATAGACAGCAGACTTTCCTCCTTCTCCTCTCCCCCTCCTCCTCAATCACTCAGGCAAGACTCCCAAAGTACAAATCCCAAGGTTGCATCAGATTAGTTGTGCTGAAGGCATTAGTGAAAGCCAAGCATCGATGACAGGGCTGGAGAAATCAGAAGAGGTGAGCAGAGATGTCAAGGCTGAGAAGAGGTCACTGTATATTTAGCACAAAGTCATGTCAAAGCACAGGGAAAAGGAGATAACACACGGGGTGGGAATCGTAGCCCTCCTCTAAACAGGAGGCTGCATTGATATGGAGGGTGGGAGTGAGTTTTCTCATTTCTTCTCCAGTTGCTGGGCTTGGCAAAAAAGCCCTAGGCTTGGCTTCAAGGTCAGCCAGACCCTCCAGAACAACTTCACATGCTGGAGAAGCCATTTGCTTCCATGCAAAGAGAAACACCAAAGGAAAGAAGACTCATTAGCCTGGGAATTGTGGTTTCACAGCTCCCAAAAGCTAGAGAGTCTGTGGAGGGCAGGAACAGAGTGAGTCATGTATTTTAATAACTATTAGTCTTAGTGAATGGTTGAAACAAAAAGAGAAGCAGCTTTGTTGCAGTTCCTGAGTACATTCCTTGGAGAAAATGTGGTTTTTCTCTCACACAGATGAATTTCTGCAGCCCTGTGGCTCTAGACATTGCTGAGCAGTGTGTTCATTGCATCACATGGGCAAAGGAACCAGCTCCAAAGCCTCTCACCCACATGGGATCTTGTTACATTGGGAACTGGCAACTTACATGGTACAATCAACCAGGTATTGAGAAAAATCAAATAAATCTTCTTGTAGTCAAGAGCTCAAGGCCCAGCTTAAATATCCATCCAAGACAGGACCACACAAAGCTTTAGGTGCTTTTGCAAATGTTCCTCATCAAAAGCTTTGGATTCTCCTCATGTTGCCCACACAAAGATCCTGATGGAGGGAGAATACAAGGACTGAGGTACTTAGAGAGCACTGTCTGCTCACTGCAAAAAACCACCCGAGGCAAAATTCAATGGGGGTGGTAAATTTGAAAGCAACATTCCCAATCCCCTGCAGCATGCACACTGTACACCTCTTGTTCAGCAAGATGTGCGTGTATGGGCTGATCTTGGCAGCAACACCCCATCCCATCAGCACGGGCAGAAAAACCCTGCTCATCTGGGAGGAGTATTGCAAGGGAAAAAAAAAAAAAAAAGTAAAAAAAAAAGTAAAGCGAAAAAAAAACCACAAAAAATACCCCAAACAAACTCACAACCCCAAAGGAAAAAAAAAAAGGAAATTCACAGTTTAAAGCAATTCCAACTTTGCTGCTCTAAAGCATCAAAAAAGGCCATACACCACAAAATCTTTAGGATCTCTTGTATTAATAAGCTCTACTTCTGAAAGTTTTCAAAGCATCTGTTTCACACCTAAGAAACCAAGGAGGAAGCTCCACAGCAGCTTAAACCAACCAAAATCAAAGGCAAGTTTATCTGGTTCTTTTCCACTCAACCACTTCTCTGAACTTGCAGCTCTGGCCCAAAGATGATGATGGATCTGCAGGTTGGGTTGTAAGGAATGAAGGTCTCCCAGCCCAGTCACCAAACCATAGGCTCAAAAAGCTCTGGCAGGTGTTAGTTTCCTGATCATCTTAGTTTCTGATTATTTCATTAGGCAGGTGAAGTCCTACCAGGTATTTTCCCAACCCAAGCAGGTATCTGTAGCTCCAGCTCCCACAGAATAGTTTCTAAAATAGTGATTAATATATTCCCATCAACACCACATTTTAGATTCTAGGTGGACAATGAGCTGCTACTGTATTTGTCTAAATGCCTTTATATCTGGGCTTCTGAAATGCAGAGGTGTGTCTGGAACATTCCCACCCACCTATTAATGGCTCTACCAAAACCTGAGCATTAGAAATCTAACCCTCTTGAAGCCAACAGGGAGAACTATAATTAACAGCAAATAAAAAGTCAATGACTAAACTAGAAAGACACTTGGAGTGAGGCAAAGGCTCAGGAGAAACAGGGAACTATCTGTAAACCAGACACTGGCAGGATCCCAGCACAGACTGGAGGTGCTTCTGCTTTGCAGAGCTCAGCTGACAGCCTCAGAAACTGAGCCCATTAAAAATGAAGGTCTTCCAACAGTTGCAATGAGAATGAATGAATTGACAGTGAACAGGCAGAGTCCTCTGCTCCAGGAAGCATCACATCAGCTGGCAGGGGATTGGGGGATTTGTTTTCAACAAATCAGAGTTAATGCAGCCTGAGGTTTGTCTTGAGCTTCCCTCGCTGCTGTCTGTGAAGCAGCAAGTCCTGACTTAACACAAAGTATTTGTAAAGCCTCCCTCTCTCACTTCATTTGCTCTTTGCCTATCTCCTGCTTCTCGGCCTCACCTCTGGGATAATTAGGCAATGAGCTCCCACTGCAGCTTTCTCACAAAGGCTGCACTTTCACCCCATTGCCAAACGAGACCTCACTCTTCCTTGCAACATGATGAAACCAGCTACCCGGGCCAACAGTTACTGGGGGAAAACCCCAACTGTGTCACTCCAGCAGCTGGGGACAGCTGGACTCCAGCAGAGCCTCCACAGCCCCCCAACCTTCCTCAGAAAAAGTACTTTTAAATCTTCCCCCTTTCAAATGGAGCCAATCACTTCTTCTAGCCTCAGGGGATCTGGTGAAAACCATCTTTGAAGAAACCTCTAATTTATTTCAAGACTTTGCCACTCTCGTGGAGTCTCTGGACTAAACCTCACCTCCCCATCACCACTGCTGGGAGCTGCATTTGCCAGACCTCCCCCAGGCCCCTCGGTGCTCTATTCACACAGCAATTTATTTTCCTCTCTTTGAAAGCTCAGCATCTGACAGGACATGGAGACCTCATCACAGTCACGAGTGTGACAACTTTCTTTCTCACCTCCACCTTGCACAGGACACTTGTATCAATACACTGCTTTCATTTCAGACTCTGGGGGTGTTCACCCTTATTTCCACAATTTCTGCACTGCCACACAACTGGCTATTGATTGAATGCTTGGGATTTGGGAGGTGGATTGCACCTTCACGAGTTCAGCTCTGCACTTTTCAGGGAGTCTCATCCCATTGGTTTCAGATCATTTCTCCCATTTATCACAATCATTTGGAATGGTAATTCAGTCCTCTGGACTGTTTGTATCTCTCTTCTCAGCTTGGTGCCCTGGACATACATTATAACTGTGCTCCCTATTTCATCGTGCTGCAGCAATGAATTTATTACAGGGAACATGATTCCAGGAGAAAAAAAATCTGCCATTTGAAGTGTTTTCCAAGACTGACAGTAACACTGATAGCAACACTTCTGTCCTTGGGGATAACCTCGTCCTCTGGCATGTTCTTATTATCATTTCTGGGCTTGTTCTTCACTCCTTGAGTCCCACTGGTTCAAACACTGAGCTGTACACTTTTCAATCTGCTTTTTCCTGTTCCAACTCCTAAAACCATATTCTCCATTTACTACACAGACCACACCAAATCAGAGACTTATTTCAGTTGGAAAGGACCTTTAAGATAAAGTCCAGTCTCTAACTAAGCACTGCCAGGGCACCACTGACCCATGTCCCTCAGCACCACAGCTTGGAAACCCCTCCAGGGATCACAGGGACTCCACCCCTGCCCTAGGCAGCCTGGGACAGCATAGACAACCTTCAAATGGAAAAAAATGTCCCCCAGGTCCAACCTAAACCCCCCCTGGGGCAACTTGAGGTCCTGTGGCTTGTTCCTTGGAAGCAGAGTCCAACCATCCCTGGCTCCAACCTCCTGTCAGGAGCTGTCAGAGCCAGAAGGTCTCCCCTGAGGCTCCTTCTCTCCAGGTTCAACAAGCCCAGGTCCCTCAGCTGCTCCACATTCCTGCTCCAGACCCTTCCCTAGCTCCACTGCCCTTCTCTGGCCACACTCCAGCCCCTCAATGTCCTTCTGATAGTCAGGAGTCCAAAACTTACCCCAGGATTCAAGGTGCAGCCTCCCCAGTGCTCAGTACAGAGAGAAGATCCCTGCCATGGTCCTGCTGGCCACACCAGTGCTGATCCAAGCCAGGATGCTGGTGGCCTCCTTGGCCACCTGGGCACACACTACCTCATGCTCAGGTCAATCAACACCTGCAGATCCCTCATCAGCCAGCTTTCCAGCCACTGATTTGTTAAACTTACCTCCTCTGCCCTGTTTGAAAGGCAGGCAACACCTCACTGACACTGCTGCTCTCCCTCCTCGAGCCTGGCTCGTGGCTGTGCACACTGCAGCAGCCAGCACAGGCAGATCTCAGTTCCTTTTGATGAGGTGGAATTTTCAGGCTTTAACACCACCATCTTTTTTCTTTTTTTCTTCTTTTTTTTTTTTTTTTTTTTTTTCCCTCCCCAGTGAGCCTTAATTAGGAGAATGAAGTTGCTGAAAGGCTCATCTCATGCTTCCCCTCTCTGCCTGCACACAAAGCCTTCTTTCACGGACTGGTTTTTGTCAAACAGCTCAGTAATGCTGACAGACTGACAGTCATTAAATAGAAAAACTTTATTTCACAATATGCCTAAATTACACGTTTCAAATGAAAAACGACACTTGCTTAAGGCATAAAGTATGGTTCTTGTTTTGTTTGGTTTCTCCTACTTCTGCTTTTTTTTTTTCCTGTGAAGGCTTAAAGTATTATTCTTTTTATTATGGTAATGTAAAACCCTCTTTCTTGAATCTCAAATTAAACAAGGGAAAGCTTGCTATGTGCCTTGGATAATGATTCAGTTATTGATCCAGAAGATGCTTTATTAGATTATTTTGAGACAGACAAATGTAATTTAATACCTATTTATTTTCTATTCTTATGCCAGTCAGAGATATTATCTTTTCTGCATGAAATTAGTACTTTCTCCTTTCAACCTCAAAGAAAGATAACAACTGTGCTCCTTTCTTGGTTTAGTTTGGGGAACTTTTTCAACACAATATTTATCTGGAGGGTTCTTGGTACTGTTTGAAGCCAAAACCTCAGCTGGGATCAGCAGGTTCTAGGCTGGTCTGTCGTTTTATGCATTAATAGAAGAACTAGTGATGTCAGATACAAGGGAAAAGAGATTCCAGAGAGACAAAGAGCAAAAATGATCAAGTTTCATACAGGCAGAGAGAAGGAAGAGGAATGTTATTATTTTTACAGTTACCTGTAACCTGCAGAAGGGTCTGTGTGATGGCACATCACACTGGCAAGAGGGCACAGGAGTATTTATGCCAGTCAAAAATCAATGTGCTTTTCTAACAGTGAGCCCAGCAACTCTACATGCAGCTAGTGCTGGGACACACCAGAAGCTTCATGGGCTTATCACTAGCATAAAAAAAAACCCCAACCAATCAACCAACAAACCTTCAGTATTAATAAAGATCATCAGGAATTGTGGAGGGACTTCACAGAAGGTCTAGGAGTTGACTTGCTGGGAAGTAGCTCTGAGAGAAGGACCTGGGTGACAAGCTCACCATGACCACCAGTAACATGCTGGATCCATGCTAGAACAAGCAGGATCAGGAGTTTTATCTTTCTACCTTCCCTCCCAGAGGGGCTGGGCTCTGTAACTAACTCCTTGCTTAAACAGGCAGCAGTGAGGAGACACTGACCTTCAGACAAAGAGAGGACCAAGCTCTGTCAATAAGAGAGGTGCCTTGAAGTCTGAACTCTGGCTTCCAGCAGTAGAAACACATCCTGGCAGCACCTTGTGCTGTAAGTTAAGCCATCCAGGTAACACTCACCTTCTGCTGTTAATAAGCCACTTGTCCATCTGGTGCTTGTACAGGTGACACCTTCTCAGTGGTATTTTAGAAGAGCAAAGCATCAGGTCTGTAAACAGATAACATCTGAAAAGGAATTCCACAGAAATCAAGTGCAAACCATTGTCAATGAGCATGGATGTGACTGGAGTCAAACTGCTGGGTGTAAATCCCAGTAAGCCCACACTGATCCCAGAGGGATGCTTATTTGCAGCCAGCTTTAACTGGGAGAAACCAACAGTAGCAGGCATCCCCTTGACATCTCTGGAACAAAACAAGACAAGAGCTCTGACCACCCCTTACCTCCAGGACTGCCCACCACCTGATTATTTCCAAGACTGAGACCCCAATTTAAAGGGACTGGGCAGTGCTTTACATGCCCAAAGCAGCTTCTGGCCCTTTCTATGGTACCAGGGCAAGCTGTGGCTCCTACACACAGGGCTCACTGGGAGGGATTATGGAGGCAGATCAGCAGCAGGAGGAATTCACAGGCAGGTTTTGCTCTTACTGATCAACTTTACTGCAGAAAGTCCAGAAAAATCAGATTTCAGAGGCAAGTAGAATGTCCAACTCCATTCCTCTGTCAGCAGAGGACTGTTCCCTGCAGGGTGTTTTTTTTCCTGGCACAGCCTGGCTTAGAAACAAAGGCAGCAGCAAACCTTTCCCAGAGCATCTCAGTTTAAAACAAAGTATCTCCACTGCAAGCAAAACCAGCTTTCCAGGAGAGCAGTAACTAGAAATACCTCTGCCTGATGCCACAGAGCCTGCTAATTCTAAGTTTCAGGGATATATGACAGAAAAATGATATTCTTGCAACAGCTTTCTAAAGGCAATGTCTTCCCAGCACCTTCTGCCAAGAGGAAATTGTCAGGGAAGGGTTTTTCCCTTTTCTCCTGCCTCTTGCTCCTCTAGAGAGCAAGGAGAGAGTTCTCATTAACAATGGGGAACAGGAATCTCCAGAAGTGGGGCTCATCTTCCCTGGCTTGAGTCACAGCCTTGGACTGATAAGCACAGGGGATGAAATTGCTAATTAGAGCCTGGGGTGAGGAGGACTTTTATGAGGAGTATCAGGCTGGAGTCTGAGCACCTGTTCTCCACAGGAACAAATGTTTCATCTCCAAAGGACAGACTCAAATTAGCACGGCTGCAAACTTTTCTGAGGCCACAGCACCTTTCCACACATGAGAGTGATTAAAACTCTTTGATCCTGTTCCCCTTTGTTCCAACCTGGCTTTGTCCCCAGCCCATTTGACTTTGCAGGCTTTTGTCTCAATTTTACAACCTGTTTAATACCTTGAATTCCTGAAGAGATCCTTTCAGAACTAGTGAACTAGAACTATAAAATATCAGAAGAGGAGACCACATGGCAGTGTCCCCTCTCCATGTGTGAGCACAGGCAGACACACTTTCCCATTACCACTTTCACCCATCCCACTTTCCTCCCTCCCAGTCAAACTCCAGAGGCTGAGAGGCTCTTTTGGGTCTGTGGAAAGAGGGGATGTTCTGAGGAACAGCATCAAGGAGGTTTCTTGTAGACATCCCCCAAATGAGGGGACTTCAGGAAAAAGCCTTCAACTGAGCCCATCAAAAAAGCAAAGCTACACTCAATATTCTGGAGGGAGAGGAAGAAATCACTGAAACATGAACCCTCTTGATATATTCATGTGTACTTTTGATTCAAGAGCTCAAAAGCAATGCACAGACAACCCCAACAGCCTTATTTCAGACTGTTCCTGGGTACAGCAGGATGCTGCAGGGTACAGTATGACCTTGGTATAAACAAAGCAGTGATCAGCAGTCCACTAAAGGAAGGATAATTACTGCTCAGCACCCGGCTATCAAACTATTCTGGTGAACTGGCAACATTCTGTCTCCCCTAATGGTCACAAGAACATTTGTTTCCAAAGGTTTTGGGAATGATCTGGCAGGTAAAACAGCAGACTGGAGCCAAGAGGAGGAGCTCAGTAATGGATTTTTAACTTACCTGCTGTGACCTTCAGACACTTGCTACATCTTTTACTCTTTCTTTTATGTATACTTGATAGTTATTCCTCAGAGGCCAGGCTCCCAAGTGGTGCAGCAGGACCCACCAGCACTCTCAGACCAACTTAGCCCAAACAACAAGTCCAACTAGAGACTTTGGAGTTAAATAAGTGGTTTTACTTTCAAGTGTGATGGTGCCAGACTTGTAACTCAAGCTAATAGCAGAATATACAGAAGGTATTCAATACAGAGAAACTCAAGCACCTCAAAATTATCATCCAGCACTGCACAGTCATAGAATTCTTCTTACAAGGCTTAACAAAGGTTAACAACACATCAAAAAAAATGCCTTTTGGTCAACAAAAATACAAATTGCACAGGTCTGACAGTAACTGACCCAGGCTGTCTATTGAAAGCCAGCCAGTATCTCTCTCCCTCTTCAATTCCACAGGGGAAAGCCTCTCCTTCAAAACTACCCAGAGGAAAAGGGAGCATTAATGTGCCAGCTGGAATATCTATTTAACAACTTAGCACATATTTGAGACATGGCCATTTAATGTTTGAATAAGCTCGGAATCCGTGTCGAGAAAGAAGCCAACAGAACTCCAAGAAGATACTGATGACCTACAACTCACTGCAATGATTGAACACGTGGACAAGAAGAACAGTTAAGGTATGGCTACGAGCTGTACATTCCACCTGAAGCTCAGATGTTGCTACCAGCACTTCCAGGACATCCCTTCCTCCTCCCACTGCTACCCATTGATGCGGTAATTCACGTGGATTTCGGGTTTGATGTCACACACCAGGGACAGCAGCTGGGACAGGACAACATCACGGTTCTTCTGGAAGTTCTGCTGGATGACACTCATCTTTTCCTGGGTCTCCTTCTCAACTTCAGTGGTGCAGCTCCCATGAGATCCGAGTGCCTATGAACAGCAAAGGGAAGAAGCATCTCGTGGGTGAGCAGTTTGAGAAAGAAAACCCTGTGCCCAGCTCTGTGGTGGTTGTTCTGGACTGTCCTGCTGCTTCTCCACCACTTTGGAACATGATTTCACACTCTGGGACATGGTTTAGTGGTCATGGTAGAGTTGGACTGATGATTGGACTTGATCTTAGAGGTTGTTTCTAACCTCAGTGACAACAAAAAATGTACTGTTGGATTCCCTGCTCAGATTTCCCACTGAACTTGCCCCAGGTTCCTATTTCATCCACATCCTGTCCTTTCATCCTCTTTTATTCATTAAGAGCACAGGCTTCTAAGGAATGCCTCAAATAAAAGTCCTGTTGTACTGGTGACTGGAACTGGGAACCTCTGGGCACTGCTGTACTAGACAGTATAAGTGACACCCCTCAGTCATTTTATTAGCTGGTATCATGTGCTAGTGAACCAAGCAACCAACAGAAAAAAATCACCTTGTCTGACTGACATGAAGGCAGGAGGACAGAGGGGGTGGTGGTGAGCTAACCAGAAACTGGACATTGGGAAGGGCTGATGGGTCATTTTCTGAAGACTTCACAACTGCCAGGCAACCTCAGCTGGGAAAGGGCCCCAGTTCTGTGCCTTTTGACACCTCCCTTACTCAGGAGGAAAGCACAGGCCTTAGGTTGCAGCAGGAGCACTGCTAAGCAGAACACAAGCTTTACAACTGCCTCAGCAAGGGGGAGCATCTACAAACCAAGTGGCCTCTATCACTTTAGCACCATGGAAACCAGCTTGCCACAGAAGGGATGAGCTTGATCTGGTTTTGACACTGCTGCCTAGAGCAGGCTCTGGGAGGCTGCCACCCCTCAGGGCACCAACCAGTACATGAGCTCGTTCAGCTAATTCACTGCCAGTCAATAGTTCTGCCTGGGGAATGCAACACCCCACGTCCTGATTCATTGCCACTGCATTTTCCATCACACGTGGCTGTGAATCAGAGGGAGTCAGATAGGGAAGTGCTGCTCTCAGGGGCAAGTAACCCCCCAGAATGAGTCTAAGGGGTAGGTAACAGGGAATGATCCAGCAAACCAACCGCTGCTTCCTTGGCCTTGAACTCCTTCTCCCTCTGCAGGCGGTACTGCTCGATCTCCGCCTGCGCCTCCTCCTTCGCCTGCTTCAGCCTCCGGTTCTTCCCTGTTCCCAGAGAACACACCCAATGAAATGGAGAAGAGAAAGCACCAAAGCACCCTTCCCCAACCCTCTCCAGCCTCCTGATGTGAAGCAATGGCTGCAGCCTTTGCTGTCACAGCAGCAGCTCCTTCTGAAGGAGGGCTCAGCAGAGCATCACACGCCTCGGGAGCACGAGGCCACTGAGCCATCACCCAGCTCAGCACACTGGGAGCTTCTAGCTGCCTTCTCTGGGCCCATGGGTGCAGGGAACCTGCAGGTCTGGCCTGGTTCATGGCGAACACACCACATCCCGGGTGGCCCCACAGCAGAATGAGTGTCAGGTCTCAGTTTTGCCCCAGGTCAGTTGTGCAAGTGATAGGAAAAACTGGCTACTGCATCAGCTTCCCCTCTTGGGCCTTCCACCAGAATGGGCTACAACAACCTGCTTCTCCCAATGTTGTCAGGGCAGAATCACAACAGGGCTTCATTAAAGAAAAAAAAATTAAAAAANCCCACCACCGTGCCGAGCAGCCCTTCGGCCTCACCCTCACCAGCCAGCCCCGCAGCGGACCCCAAGCCTCCGCAAGGGCCCAGCGGCCGCAGACACCGCTCCCCGCTCCGCCCTTCCCCGAGCAGCCGGGCCTGAGAGGCCCGAGGAGGCCGGGCCAGGCCAGGCCGGGCCGGGCACCAGCAGAGGCGGGTGGGCGAGGGGTGGCGGAGAGCGCCCGTCCGTACTCACGCTTGCGGGCCTCGGCCACCTTCTCGGCGGCGCGTTTCTCGGCCTGCAGCAGCTGCTGGATCCCCTGCGACTGGCTCGCCATGGCTGGAGCCGCCCGTCCCTGCCCGGCCTCCCGCCGCCGGCGTCAACAGCGTCACGGCGTCAGGAGGCCCCGCCCGTGCTAATGAAACCCCNTTCTTCTCTCCAGTCTGAACCTCCTTCTTCTAGTTTAAACCATCACCCCTTGTCCTGTCCCAACAGACCCTGTTCAAAACTCTGTCCCCATCTCTCTGACAGGCCCCAGAAGGTGTCCCTGGAGCTTCTCCTCTCCAGGCTGAACACCCCCAGCTCTCCCAGCCTGTCCCAGCAGAGGGTTCCAGACCTCCCAGCATTGCTCTGGCCCTGCTCCAACAGCAGCTGGACCCAGCCCTGCAGTGGGGTCTCCCCAGAGCCCTGGGAGCAGAGGGGCAGGACCCTGCATGTAGCCCTGCTGCCCACGCTGCTGGGGGTGCAGCCCAGGGTGCCAGAGGTGCTGGAAAAAGCACACACTGCTGGCTCCCTTTCATTTGATCTTTGGCCTTTCAGCAAACCCAGGACACACGTCACTGATAGCACCAGATCCTCCCCCACCATGGGAAGCTCTGGTCCCCTCTGGGCAGTAGCATCTCCTGACTGCACAGGACATGGGTGTCACCCCTGAGCACAGAGCTGCCTGTACACACGAGAATTTATAACCACCCAGGACCACCTTCTCTAGGGACTACCAGAGCAGGCAGGCTCCTCTACTCCACACACACACACACACCACACACACAGAGTTATTTCACCCCAAAGCCAACTCCATCCCAGTCCTTGGCCATCACGTCCCAGGGACGATTTAAAATCCCTGAACATGGCTCCCCCGACACTTTTGGAGCATAAATTATGATTATTGCCGTATAATATTGCTCTGATGAAGCATCAGAGCCATGACAGTGACTCACAGTGCTGCAGGGAGGAATGGGGGGCTGTGGATTCGCCTCTTCCGTCCCCTGTGATGAATCAAATCCATATTTATAGTGCTGAATAAGAATTATGAGTGTTTGGCAGGGTGACCTTCATCAGGGCCCAGCGATTATCTAAATGGGCTTAGCCGGCCTGTCCATCCAGTGTTATATTTGCTTCAGTAAAAGAAAGATAAAAAAAATAAAGATGGGGAGAAGAGCTCTGCTGGTAAATCTGTGCTGGCAGAGTGGAACCTGGTCAGAAACGGGGGAGGTTTGGGTGAGGGGATGTGGCTCAGGGGTGTACTGGTTATTGGCAAGCAGAGAAAGGGCAGAACAGAACATGCAGGTCTGGTTGAAAACACACAACACTTTGAGAGGTGGAGGGGTCCAGCTGGGCCAGACCCAAGCTGTTCTACAAGAGAAAATGGGAGTTGTCTCATCAGGCTCCAAATCCAAGTTGCTCCCTGCCCTCCTCTCTCCTCAGACCTCTGCCAAAGCCACCAGATTAATGACACTCCTCCAGTGACTCCCACAGCCCTGCGATGACACCTCCATCCTCTTCCCATCTAGGAGCTCACCAGCCTCATTAGCTGCTGCCATCTTTGCAGGGTTGTTCATCTGCTACTAATTAAAGCCCTGGAGCTGAACCAACAAATTGCCACCCCAGAGGGAGCATCTGAAGGCCACGTAACACATCAGGCCAGGTTTGCAGCAAAGGGGCTGCCCTGAAGTCACAGTGGTCACCGGGTGGTTATTTTCCTCCTGGGTGTTTGTGATGTTGAGACTTGCTGCTTCTGCCCATGAGATAATGATACTAACGATGCCCTTTTCTGCCCCTGGAAATATCCTGGCTATGAACACACAAACTTTTCAGCCAAAAATCCCTCCCAAAGTGCAGTTTTAGATCAACCAAAACCATTTGATGCAATGAGTTTTGAGTTTTCAGCAGTTTCATTTTGCTGGTTAACAAGACAATAACAGTGACACTAACACTAATAATAGTATCTGAACCAACCTTGTTTAGGTGGGTTGCTTTTTAGTTTGAGATTGCTCGAAGGAGAATTGAAACCTCAAGGCACGTGTCACCTCAAACACATGTAAATCCAAAAGCTCTTTGATCAACTTTTCAATTCACTTAAAAGTCTGGAAAAGAGCTTCTCACTTACTGAAAAAAAGGATTTCTAACCCTCAAAATTGATTCCCAGCCCCTGAATCCTGACTGCTCCCTGCCCTCCCTCTCCCTGCTCCAGTCTCTCTGGCTGAGCAGCCACCGAGACATTTAAGCAACATGAAAAACTGAGTATTTTAGGAATATAATCTCTGCATCTGGAGTCTGTTGGGATCTGAAATGTCCTGATGCCTAAGGAGCAACTGCAGGGTGATGCACAGCTTAGTGTGGCTCTTGCCACAAAGGGACAACTGCCTTGCAGAGATTGGAAGAAACCAATAAAAGGTTTGTTTCTCTTTGCCTGTTTCCACAGATCACGAGTGAAAGTGAAATCAAAAGCATTTCTTAATCTTCTTTCTTCTTCTAAAAGCTATTTTCTTGTGAGCGTTGAAGACTTGTTTTCACCTCCAAGTGGTGTCTTTTGTCCTTCTGCTTTTGTTCTACACTGGGTAGAACAAAAAGGACTGGGTCATAACTCCATGCATGTGTTACACTGGCTTCTGAAATACCAAAGGATGTTTCTAGAATCAAGAAGGAAAAAAAAAACCAACCAACACATTTCCTTTGTCTTTCTCTCTTTGTTTCCCTGCAGAGAAAACACGTGCCATGGCCTATGAAACTGCTCTCATTAAGGATACAATTAAACATTGTATCTGGCTTCTTTCCAGAGCAGGTAATTAATTTTTTTTTCCTCTTTAAACTCCCCTGCACTTTCAATTGGATCTGTTATTATTCTCCATTCCCCAACTTAAAACTGTTGCACTGAGCAATTGTCTACTTTTCTAAAAAGGGTTTGTGCTGAACGCCTGGGAACCAAACTGGTTTTGCTCTTCTGAGGTTTAATTCATTACCACAAATCACTTTGAGGCAACCATAGGATCCAGCTGTTGGCTGTCGATAAATGATCATTAGCTGGTCATTAAAAGACTACCAATGAATAATTGTTAATTAAAATTAATCGTTTGGAGGGATACTTTAAATTTATCAAACGAGCATTAGAAACCAAAGCACAACAGCACAGGAAAATTTACATAGGAAAACCAACAAATGCTTTAACTGGGCACAGCCAGTTCTGCTTGACTCTGAGCAGCACCCAGAGTTTGGCACAAACAACCCAAAATAAAAAGAATCTTTCATTCTTCATGTGGGGGTTGACCCAGGGCAATTTAAAACCCAGAGTAACTCAATTGCAGTGGTGGAATCACACCAGAGGAATGGTCCCTATGTTTACATTGTAAGAATTAATTGTTTAAAAGCAATTCAAGCAGTTGTGTCAACTCTGATTACCCTTCCTGGGGAAAACCACACTGCTTTGGGGTGTTGCTAAGGGTGTTTCAGGGCTTTGCCAAGCAGCTGGGAGCTTCCCAAGCAGCAACCAAGGAGCAGGGTGCTCCCACAGCCCCATCTTCACTGCACCAAGCTGTTGATGAACATGTTTCTCCAGCACTAACCAGCTGCTGGTGGAGCACAGTACCAAGGACCAGGTCACAGCAGTACCAAGGGGCTGTAGCACAGTCCTGCTGCAAAGGCACCTTCTCCTGTAGGGTCCCACTCCTGGTACCTGTCACATACCCACCTTTGCCCCACCACTGACAGCCACAAGCTGAGGTCTTGACCTGGTTTGAGTCAGAACAGATCTGTTAAGTGATTTTGCTTTTTGGCTCAGACTGTTCTAACTGCACTGTCTGAAGTTAGCAGTGTGTTTTCTCAGTTTCTCCTTCCAGCACTGATAACACCCCATGGTTAGAGCTGCTGCCAAGGACTGGGGTGCAGCCCAAGGCCACTGCTGGATTTTGTGTACCACATTGAGGTGCAGAAATTGAAAGGCTGCACCTGCAGAGAGGAACAGCCAGGACAGGTGACCCCAGACTGACCAGAGAGGGAGTCCATCCCTCATACATCATATTCAGCATGAAGCAGAGTGATCACAAGGGTTAAGTTTCTTTTTCTTCTTCATCTCTTTTTCAATAACTGGCATCTGAGGAGGACTCTGTCCATTCTGTTCTCTTCCCAATCTCTGTGTTCCTGAATCCAGGAATCCTAAGACCCCCCCAAGTGCCTGCTCCACAGCACCAGTGGTAATGGTGACAGTTGCCATCAGGGAGGTTGGGTTTGATACTGGATTTGTATATATTTATATGTATTCCATTTTATTATTACTTTCATTAAAGCTGTTCTAGTTGCTTTTTTTAATTGATATGTCTCTCTTCCTTATTCCCTTTTGGGAGGGAAGGGGGTTAACAGACAGCATCTGTTATAGGTCTAGCAGACAGCCCTGACTCTAAACCTTAATAGGTCTCCATTTCACATAAATCATTATATTTTCATAAGCTGTTATTGCTGTTACATATTCTTCTGTGGTGATGAAATGTCACCAAACCTTATTAGTCCCTTGTGCACCAAAAGAAAACTCCATTCACATTTCCTTGACAGTTACTGGCACCCATTCTTAATCAGAGGTCAAGGGTGCTTTGCAAGGGATGTGCCTGGAAAGCTTAATCCATTGTTTGATGGGTGACTGAACACTCCCTGGGGCTGAGTTACCAGCTGATGATGTGTCCAGTGTCTGTGAAGCCACTTGGGATCCTGGCATTAGGAAGCATCAACTCTGTTGGCCACCACAGACTCAGCACAGACTGCCTGAGTTGGGAGTTTCAGCTATGAGAGCAAAACACAGCAGGTCCTGCTATAGAGGACAGGGCAGGGCTGTTGTTCACAGAAGGGCTGGAACCCCTGGACTGGGAGGCAGGCTGGGAGAGCTGGGGAGGTTCAGCCTGCAGAGGAAAAGGCTCTAGGGAGACCTTCTGGGGGCCTTTCAGGACTTGAAAGGGTCTGTCAGAAAGATGGGGACAAAGTTTTGAGCAGGACATGTTGGAACAGGACAAGGGGTGGTGTTTTTAAACTAAAAGAGGGAGATTTAGACTGAAAAGAAGAAACTGTTGACACTAAGCGTGGCAAGATCCTGATCCAGGTTGCCCAGAGAGGCTGTGGATGCCTCATCCCTGGAAGTGTTCAAGGCCAGGTCAGCTGGGGCTTTGAGCAGCCTGGTCTAGTGGGAGGTATTGCTGCCCATGGCAGGGGGGATGGAACAAGATGATATTTACAGTCCCTTCCAGCCCAAACTGTTTTGATTCTCCTGTAATGAGTAGCACCAAAGCTTTGACTCCTGAAGGCAACTACAACCCCTTCATCAGCTTCTGCAAGAACAAGAACATTACTTGTGCTCCCCTGGGAAGAAACACACAGTTCAATATTGCTTTCCCTACCATAAGGGATCTCTTGGTTTTTCAGTTCAACTTTCCATGCCCCAAGACACTGAGCAAATGCCATGGCACAGCCACTGCTTTAGGTGGCTGGATTTCAGTGAGGGATGAAATAATCCCTGTCTATGCAGGTTGTTTGCTGCTTTGAGAGAGGTTGGAATAAATAACACACTACAGTATAAGACTCATTATCAATATGGCTTGGAAATAATCAAAACCATCCGAGGCCTCAGTTTAATTTGGATGCTTATCATAGGCTCCAGAGAAATGGAAAAATGTGACAATAACAAAACACTGCAGCAGTGATGCCAACCAGCTTCAAGCAGCAGTGGAGAGCTGCTGTATTTCTAGGCCATGAGGGAAGAAGATGTAGGTGCTGGGGGATCCTTCTCAAGCACTTATTTGAACAGAAGTGATGCTGGAAAGCATCCAAGCGACAGTGTCTGGGGCTCTAACAAATATCCTGCTTGCCTCTGGGGCTTGATGAGATGTGTAACAAGACTTGCTGATGTGCAGGTTCCTCATGGGACTGTTCATATCAGCCAGCTACAGGACTCCTGCTGCTAAAAAAAAGCAGATTTTATCCATAAAAAGTCAGTGAAGCAACAGATTCTTTACCACTGAAGTTCAACCACATGCTCTGTATTGCCCCAGGAAGGGGAACTTTTCTTACTCCCAGCTCAGCAGAGTTTGGAGCCTGAAGTCAGACAACAAACAACTCCTCCAGTAAGGTTTCTTTTCAGAGGTATAGAAGCACCTACCATGCAGATACCTACCTAGTGGAACTAATTTGTTTACAACATTTATGGAAAAAAATCTTAATAACCAATTTCTATATTTAGAATAAATGTCTTTGAAAAATCTGAGCTCTATATGCCTGTGCTTACTGGCCCCATCCACTCATGTGGGACTATGGGAAAAGGCCAAAAATAAATTGACAGCCAGCACAAACCCCTTCAGGGTCCTGATGTTTCTGCCAAACAGGACCCAAAGCTGCTGCTCTGGGCTCTGCTGTGTACCCATTTCTGACTCTTAATTATCAAATGTGCAGTTCATTCCGAATCAAATCTACCCAGTTTACCTGAATTACCCCCTTGTTCTCTTACTGCTCTTCCCTCCCCAGGTCAAACCCCTCCCCCATCTCACTCGTTTCCATTGTGATTTGCCAGACAGCTCTTAGCTGCATGGAAAAAGATAATCAATCTCTTTTTCCACTACCTCATCCGTCAGCTTCATGCTTCGCCCAGCATTGAGCCTTCTGGTGCCAAGATGAGCTCTCCAGCAGCTGGCCACCACTGAACAAGCCCAAGGCCAGTTGGTTTGCTGCATTAGAGAGCTGCTGGTGCTGAGGCTGCAGTCATCTGCCCGATGGTGTTATGGGCAGGGGCATGGGAGCCAAGCTCTGGGTAATGAAATCACAGTTCAGTAGGTTTCAGGACATTAATAGTGTGATTAACCTGAAACAACCAAGGTAACAAATTGATTATCAAGAACAATAAATCGTCTTCTTACAGGTAGCCTGGGGATTTTTTGCATTGGAAAGCCATGAATCTGTCTGCAGAGCTATAACAACCTCCAGCACAGAACAGTACCCAGGAAAAGGCCAAACACCACTTAAACTATTTTGGGAAATGCAAAAGAAAGGAGAAGGCTGCTCACTTTTACATCTTTAGCATTTGGACAGATAATGTGACAGCGATCACCCTAATTTCCTGCCTCTCCTCACCTCCTCTACTGGCCAGTCCTTTTCCAAAGGCTTTGGGACTGACTTTATCAGGTCAGGAGACAGGACAAGATGTGGCTCTGGGTATGAAGGACATGGGCAGGAGTATGAATACTCCAGCACTGAGCAATCCAGAGCCTGCAAAACACACCAAACTGCTGAGTGATGGGCTGGGCCCTCCCCCACTCCAAAGCCCTGTGCTCCCTGGATCTAAAGATTTTTCCAAACACAGCCCT
>VYZU01083147.1:0-57999 GCA_013401355.1 Ceyx cyanopectus | reverse complement strand
AAAAAACAAACACAGAGGAAAAAAATGCTCACCTAGGCTTTAAGTGATGTTTTAGATAACTCGATTTGACACTTCAAAATACAGATTTTAGCTTGTGCTGCATCCTTCACAACAAGAAAGACAGGCTGCACGGGATAGAGAAGATGAGGTTATCTGCTGCTACAGGCAAGACCTGGGTCCAGTTACCTCCTTATGTACAGCCTAAAGTAAATTGTCCTGCAGGAACTTGGTTATTGGTATAAAAGGCAACATCAGGTTGCTCTTTGTACCAGGCCTCTTGGTTTCATGTGGAGCAGCACAGAGTGGAGTCTCTGGCAGGGGGCTCAGGGCTGCCTGGTCCATTGCAGGGTCCCCTGTGGAGGTGACATGGGCAGCAGTGACAGAGATAGCCTGGCAAAAGCAACTTGTGAGAGATATTATTACAAATACACAGAATATTACAAATATTCTGTGGGAGAAGGCCAGGCAGAAAGGACAGAGGAAAGATGCCAAGTCAATAGTCTGAGTGAATATGCAGCCAGTGGAGTCACAGCAAGTTTCTCCATTGAGTTGTTAAATGAAGTCCCCAACTATTACATTTTCAATGCCTATTTAAAAAGTAAATACACCAACAAAATAGCAGCAAGGTAGATTTAACTGACATAGAACAGAAGAGACACTTTGTTCAGGTACTGAATTCCCAAATTAATATCCTCAACTTAGAAAACCTCACAACGCTCAATAAAAGCCAAAGGTGTGTTTTTAATGAGGGAAAAAAAAATGTAGTCACTAGTCTTATCTTTAAAAGGTCTTTTCTGTGGTGGTGAAGGAAACAGAAAATTCTTAATCTCCAGCAATAGGATCAGTTTAAACATAATGAATCGTTTTCCTGCAGGTAGAGATCCCTGCATTTACACCCTCCACTGACTAATTTCACCTGCTTCAGGCTCTGAGGATAACAGAATTCCTGGGGAAAATGCAAAAAGAATTCTGTAACCACAGCATTATCATGCATAAAGTTCATGTAAAGAATAATTCTAATTCAGATTTTTCTTTCTTACACAATCTCTGGCTCATAGGCACCAAAACTCTACAAAGCAGCATCAGAAGCAGGAACCAAGTCACACCCTCCTGGGGGATTCAGGGAAATGCTTTTCTGAAACCATCTCCTCCTCTTTAGCTACAACATGATACTCTCAAGGACTATCTTCCAACCATAATGATTCTATGATTCTGTCCACTAATCTAAGCAACTGGGCAAGTCTTAAGCAGAAAAGCAGGATAGATACATAAAATAACTCTCTTCAACTTCTTACATCACTTCAACAGAGATAATCTTTCTAGATTAAGTTTCTCAGAAAAAAAAAAAAAGTCAATTTCTTTTAAAACTGAGTTATTAGGATAAAAATTACTTTCTGGATTTTAGACCAGTTTCCACTGGGAACAGGAGGAATTTAAATAGTACAACACCAACACTTGTGGTGCTGAGTGACATGGTTCAGTGGTGCACTTGGCAGTGCTGTGTAAATGGTTGGACTCAATGATCTTAAAGACATTTACCAACATAAATGATTCTATGATTCTTTGACAATAAGAGCACCCCCTCTGCAAAAATCTAGCCTTTTAGATCCCTTTCTTTACACACATTTTGACATTGTTTTGTTGTTGTTTCTGTGCCCAGAAAGGTTGGAAAGCCAAGATGGAAGAGCAGCATTCTGGGGGACTCTGAGGCCTGCAGCCAGAGCCCAACTCAGAGCATCCCCATTTCAGTTCAAAACCAACTATGTCTAAACTGCTACACTCTGGATTCATCTTCATAAGCAACTGCCATGATTTCAAGTGAATAATTTGACCATTGGAGATGTTGTGAAGTCAGGAAGCTACCCAGCATCCATTACTTTTACTACCGTGTTGGGAACACAGCACCTGAAGCTAAAATATTTTTTCTCCACAGCAGTCAGAGTTCAGGGCTGGGAGAATCATTGCTGATGTGCACTTCCATCATTCTGGATTCCTTCCAGTTTCCAGCTCCTGCTTAGATCCCTTCGTTCACCCTGAATTATTGACAACTTGAGGATAATTAGTTCATCATTGCTTGGAAAAACTAGAAGGTTTTCTATATTTTTTTCCAATCACTTAAACGGGTGTACAGTAGTACCTTAGACTGCAATTTTGCACTTCACTCTTATTGAGGTCTTTCACCTCCTGTTTCTCAACATTGAGATACTGAGCAATTCCTTGGCTTCATTCTAAAATAAAAGCTACATCACATTTGAGCTGATGCCTTCCAGCCAACCTCTGCCAAATACAATTTGCTTAAAAACCTAAACCTTTCTAGCTGAGGTTAGATAAGAAACTTGCGGCAAGAGCTGCTTTATAAATAAACCCTGTACTCTTGCACTTGAAAAAAAAAAAAGAAAGTTTCACACAGGAACCAGAGAAAACCTGACTCCACATAACCAGAGGAGACATTCAACTGCAGCAACACGCTCATCCAAAAGGTTCTGCTAATTAAAACCAAATGACTCCTTACAAATGAAGCAGCAGATTAGCTGGGTTTGAGTAGGCAGCATGTGACTCTGCTTTCAGTTCTGCCAACGTGAGAGACAGAGCAGCCAGACACTGAGTAGAAGCCACTGCCTCAGCATGCTGAGGGCCAAACTCCCAGTTTCCCTGCAATGGCACCATGATTCTGAAACAGCAACGAATGGGTTGGAGGTTTTATCCCCCTGAACATACTTAGAGCCACAATAGAATTGTTCTGACAGCCATCAGGAGCTATCTTCTGATGGAGGAAACTTCCCTCCAGTCGGCTTCTTTCAAAAGCTGCATTTGGATCAATCTAAACGAAACTCCCACAGTCTTAACACAGCCAGAAAGCACTCACTGAGTTCAGAAGTCTTTGAGAATACTGGTTGTATGCACAAGGGGCTCTTTTTGATGCCACAAACTATTAAGAATAATCAGCTCTGCCTTCCTCACACCTCTGAAACCATGGCTGGTGCAGCTAAAGCTTAGGTGGTTAAAATACCACAAGGAGAGGCCACATCAGGGGTAATGTTTCCACTTCTGGGCTTCCCAGTCCAAAAGAGACAGGGAATTCCCAGAGAGTACAACAGAGGACTGAGGATGATTAAGGGACTGGAACATCTCTCTGACAAGGAAAAGCTGGGAGAGCTGAGGCTGTTCAGCCTGGAGAAGGCAGAGAGGGGATCTTATCAGTGCTTGTAAGTATCTGAAGGGTGGATGTCAAGAGGATGGGGCCAGGATCTTTTTCAGTGGTTCCCAGCGACAGGACAAGGGGGAACAGGCAAAAACTGCAACACAGGATATTCTCTCTGAACATGAGGAAAAATTTATTTCCCATGAGGATGACAGAGCCTGGAACAGGATGCCCAGAGAGGCTGCAGAGTCTCCTTCTCTGGAGAGATTGAAAACCTGTCTGGATACAGTCCTGGGCAACCTGCTCTGGGTGACCCTGCTTTAGCAGGGGTGTTGGACTAGGTCATCTCCAGAGGTCCCTTCCAACCCCAGCCATTCTGTGAAAATTCCAGAGTCACTTAACTTTCTCTGAATCCTTTTTAGACACCATAACAATTGGTTGTTTAAAAACAACCCAACACAAACAAAACAACCAACCAAACAAAAACAAGCAAACCAACCAAAACACCACAAAAAATCAAACCCAAACACCACAAACATTCACTTGCACATGCTGTTGTTTTACAAATAATCCCCAGTTCAGTTCTGATCCTTACTCAACACTCAGCACATTAACTGCAGAGTGCTTTTGTCTCCTCCACTATCCTGTAAGCAGTGTAGTTATTTGTTATCATTAGAGGCCTGGCAAAGATACTTTGAGAGGCTCTTTTCTGTTGATGGAAGTCAATTTGTTGGAAAGAAGGGAAATCTGGGCTCTTGCAGTAGACTGAGAAAGTTAAGTAGGCATTTAACCCACTACATGGTTTATTTACAAAATGAGTTTATTAATCTACCACTTACAATTAGTCTTTGTGTGACTACAGAAAGGCACCAGGATAGCAAGGTCAGGACATCACACCAGAAGCTCTGTAACAAGCTAATAGCTGCTTTGCCTTCACAGGAGTCTCTGGAAATCTCATTACATCAGCCCTTCTTGCAGAAAAGGGACTAAAAAGCCTGGTGGTGACCCTGAGGAGTAACTCCCATGGCAAGACCAGGCTACACATGTGCTTTGGAATGGTGGTGGGTGAATATGCCTGAACGCAGGGGATGAAGAGACTGTTTTCCAGGAATGACATCTGGGTCCCAAGCAAAACTGAAGAGACAGGAGCCTGCAGAACAGGTTTCCAGTATCATGGACCTGGTGTTGTTGGCTCCCAGGCAGCTTCTTCAGTCTGAGGAGGAGATGTGAGTACTAGTGGGCTACACAGCTCAGGGACCAGTCACACCAGCCAGTAACTAGCCTGCTGCTGAGCTGGTGGGCAAGCAATTGGGGAACCACTACCTCTCCCAGCATCTGTATCACCCCTGCAGAGCCACAGCACCAGGCCAGTCTTCTCAAGGGCTACAGTAAATAATTCTGAATTCTGAGAGGAAATGGAGAAGAGCTCAAAGGACACCAAAGCTGCAGGCTCTGGCCAACCTCTTGAGCTGAGGCACATTCAGAAGAATTCTTATGCACCAGACCTCACCAACAGGTCCTGCTGGGTGCTGGGCTCAATACTGTCTCCTTCCCATGACAAGCAACTCTGCACAGTGTGATTTTTCCATCTGCCAATCCTTAATTGTGTCACATCAAATAAAAGAAGTAAAAAACTTACCAACAAAGACCAAACTATAATTGAAAAACTGACAACTTCCCAAATCAGATGTGACTGTGACCCAAATCAGAAGGGGAAGAAACAGTAATTCATCCTGGCACACTAATTAATTATCACACAAATTGCTTATTGATTTTCTTGTGTTCACTCTGATACCTTCCAGAGTAGACTCATTTCAAGCAAACTTCTCACAGGATGGCAGGTGCTGGTGGATCAAAAGCAGATGCAAATGCACGGGTAGGTAGGTGGGTCAGGTCTCCCCTTCTGCAGAGGGGCAGGGCTAGGGGCAAATCCAACCATCCACAGCACTGACTCTCAGCACCAAGAGACTCATCTCTAGTCTCACTCATATGGGCTAAATTTTCCAGTAATGATCTCCCAGTGAAGCAAACCAACCCTTGCAAATAAAAATAGTCAAATTGCCAAGGTCATCCCCCAGTCACTTCAGCTTCTTGAAGGCTTCCTGCATTGAACAATAGGCTGAGTTCCCAGAGAAGTTATCTAACAGGACATTTTCTAATTATAGAATTAATTACTGCCGCAGAATAAACAGCAGAGGCATGCCAGGCTGGAGGTAATGATTTGTACAATTAGCTCTCTCACATCAAATAAACATTTACAGCTATTCTTGAACTGGGAATTTGCAATATTAGGAGGCCCATCTACCATCATCCCTGAAATATCCTGCCACTGTAACAACAAAGTGAAAACCTCATCTCTAAAATAGCCTGGCCAGTTAAGTTGTTGATTTCCTTTGGCTTGTTCTGGGTACCAAGTAAGCATCCTCACTGCAAAGGTCTTAGTCTCCTTTGTTGTGGTTTGATTGGGTAACAAACTGGTTTCCAGCACATGATCCCAGAGTAAGTGCCTGTTTTTAAGCCGTACCCACAGGAGCTGCATTGCACTGATCAAGGAAATCAATGATCAATGATTCTCATGGACAGCATCTTGTTAATCTTGTGGAGAGGGAAATAGCAATAGTCTCATTTCCAGCTCTTTGCACAGCCAGCACAATTGTCATTACATCCATAAAAGCAGCCTCTGAAGAGGTTTCTGTCTAGTGAAAGACCCATCAAAGGGGAAGTGTGAAGAACCTCAGGAAGGGTATGAAAGGGCTTGATTTTGTGGTCTAAAACCAAACATGAATGAGCCAGCAAAAGCACTCACCAACCTGCACAGCTTTGAGCACACAACTGCTTGCTGGATTCAACTACAAGTCAACAAAACATTAATAGAATCTAGAACTAGGATTAGCCCCTGGTCTGTCATCTCCCTTCAAAGCTGCCAGCACCTCATGCCATGCCATATTTGCCTCCAGATTCCCCTAAGGGACAGGACAGACAATGTCCAGCAAAGCCTGTCCAAAGTCATGAGATCCTGGGATGGTCTGTATTGTGGGCAGGTCATAGGAAAGGCTCAAACAGTGTCAAAACAAGATCATTTCCATTTGAACAAGGAGAATTGTTGAACATTAGACAAGAGGTACATAGTTTTATTAACAGATTGGCCAGGCTCCAGCACTGCTCTGAATTTGCAATCTCATTTCAGCCAGCTCTGACTTCTGTCATCTGGGCTGCCCTCCCAGTTGTACGTCATCACGAGGATCATCCACAGCCTCTGCACTGAGCGTGACCCCTGTGCTCAGAGCCAGCCAGAGCAGGGAGGCCTGGAGCCGGCCGGCAGCGAGCAGGCCATGCGAGTGCTGCCAGAGGCCTCAGCTGAAGGGGCTCCCTGCCTTGCAAGTGCAGACTCCACCAAAGTCTTTTCTTCCTTGCCTAGCAGCAGCAGCTCTGCAGAACCTGTAAACCCAGCCTTTCTTGGCTGCTTCAGCAACCACACACACAGTGAGGAGCTGCTGCATTTCCACATCCCTGCGGGGAGAGGATCCCGCAGCAAGAGGCCAGGGTCTAGACCTCAGTGTCACACACTCCTGAAAGGAACAATGTCAAAAGGTGCCAAGGCAACCTATGAAGTAAATTATAATAATTATAAAAAATATGGAACAGAGTCCAAAACTCACTTCTGCTCTGATTTAACCTGTGTTCCTTTCCAGAATGGGTTGTGAAATCTAGGGAAAATTCATAGATTCATAGATATTAGGGGTTGGAAGGGATCTAGAAGATCATCTAGTCCAACCCCCTTGTCTGAGCAGGATCATTGGAGAGTTTGACCAACTTAATGAACATATTGAGGCCTTTCAGCTACAATAAAACTGTGGATTATGTGAAAGAATAAGTGTCTTACCCTGTACAAACGAATCAGTACAGACATATGCAAATTCTTCTAGCCATTTTTCCAACAACTTACCTCAGAAGTTACCTTGACAACTTTATTGTCTCTGATGCTACGCAGCTGTCTGCTGTAAGAAGGATGTGTCATCCCTGAGTTGCTCACTTAGACTGGCTGGTTGAGGTAACGTTCCTATTTAAGGCTTACACAACGTGCAACTGTACTGGGGACACTGACAGTTATTTACAGCTCTATCTCTGACACTGACACACCACCATTTGTAACGAGCACAAGGAAAAATTCTTTTGTCAAAACCCCTCCACATTAGTCAAAGAAACAAATTGTTCTGAGACCAGCACATCTAACAGATCCTGTTCTGTCCTGGATTTATTTCTTGTTGGAATTTCTTGTGTTCCAGAAGGAGCAAGCTTGAATCAAAGCTTTCCATGTGGCCAATGCATCCGTAATTTCACCCTCCTGATTCCTAGCAAGTCAAACAAGTTTCTTTTTCAGCCTGCTCCATACCAACCATTCATACCTGTACCTGGTACTCATTTCCATAGTATTCTAATTGTCTGTAATACCTCCCCTTGTCAAACCAGGGCAATGGTTAGTAAGTCATTGGTAAGAGGGGAAACAGAGCAGTGAGTGCTGGCACACACATGAGATGATCCAATGAACTGCAGCTAGAAGAGCTCAGACTTCGTAGCTGAGGCACTTCACACAGGAGCAGGGGCAGAAAACCAAGTCAAACCCCTCACAAAGTCAGAATATCTCACGTGAAACGTGGTGAGGACATGTTTTTCAGCCTCAAAACCCTCACCAAGAACCTCCTAACAAGTGAAGAATACAGAGTCATTCTGAGTCCACAGCACTCAGCCCACAGAGAAGTGAGGCATGCACTGGGCACTCCTGAAAACCCCTGGGATGAACCAGGGCAAACACTGGAGCAGATGCCTGAGGAGTTGGCAGCACCATGCTAAGCTCCCTCAAAGAACCTCCAAACAGCTTCTCTGCTAACCTGCAATGAGCCTGGGAACAGCACCTTAGGCCAATTCCCTCCCACTAACAGATCCTTTGGACAGAAGAATTCAATTAGGTACCCCAATTAACCTACAAATTAACCATCAAGATAGAAGTTGCTAAGGAGTCCCCTTTCCTCTTTCATTTACATTAGTTTGGACTCAACGTGCTTGGATGCCAAGATGTAGGAATAAGGGAGATGTACTTGAAGAGAGTGGCTCAGTGCATTTCATGATGGATACTGGACCAAGCCACTATGTCTATGTGTGAGAAGAGGTGAAGATTAGGGTGAGCTTCCCCTGTTCTAGAGGAAAATAGAAGTAAGCTACTTAAATGAAAATCAATTTTAGATGTGCCTTTATTACACTTTATGGTCTGTGAAGTTCCTTTCTTTCCATGCTGTTACGTGAATGGTGGGTAATTCCTACACCACCGATAGATTTTTTTCCTTTAGAAAAGTAGTGGAGGTCTTAACTTTTTAATACAAATTATTCCTCAGGAGTCCTTAGCTGCTATTCAAGCAGTTTAATTCAAAGAGTTATATCTCTCATTCAGAAAACTTTAACTGACACTAATCAGACCCAGCTATTTTTACTATTAATGCACAACAATGCTAATCTGGTGTGACTGGAGTCTTTAGCCAGAGCATTAAGGGCTTCTTCTCCCTAACGTGGAATTTAACAATAATAAAAAAAAATTAACATTTTTGCATAATCTGCTTACGTGTGCTGCAACTGCTGAAGATTAGCTCCAGCATTTTATTCTCTTTTCTGATCCTCAGCACAGACAGGCAGATGCTGAACGGGGAAGGATGCCTGTTTGGGAGCTGGGTGGGCTCATCACAGACACGTCACCCAGAACATGACAACAGCATAACCCCAGGTGAGCCTCAGCTGCCTCACAGTCACAGAACAGCCAGCCACGTTTCATTCTGAGACCCAACAAGGTCTGCAGGTGGCTGGTATGATTCTTTTCAACTGGTCCAGCTCACATCACCTCACACAGGTCAGGCTGCAGTAACACAGGCTCTGCCCTGGCTCCATAATGGTTTCAGAGGAGGAAACCTCCAGTCCTGTAGGTAGGTGTTTGCACAGGAGGCTGCTCCAGCAACACACTGAACTAACCTCAGTACTCAGCACTGACCAGAGAGTTACAAGGAGTAATCTTTAAACAGGCACTCAATACAAATTGCAGCTCAAGCATATTCAAGAGCCTGCAGGGGCCCAGTCACAAAAAACCCCCGCTGAATTAGGCTGTGGAAAACCTTTATTCATCTTAATTGGGTGTTGTTGCTGAAGTATAACCAGACTCCTACTGTATCACCCACTCTCATCAGAAATAGGGCACAGAAATCCAACTCCCTTCACTGTTTTTAATTTTGACTAGTCAAAGGTAAGAAGCAGACAAGAGCTCTTGTAATGTCTACAGGATTTGTGCTTCTTATTCATAAATTGTTCTCCCTGTACAAGATGCATTGATGCCTATTTTTGTTTCTAATCCCTTTTTAGCAGAGTTCAGAGCTGTTCACTTCCAAGGGTGGTGAGCAACACAGGCACCTGGCCCCCTCTTGAGCCACGGTGAGGAACACAGTGAAGCCCCTCTGCAGCTCTTGGGAACCAGCTGGATTGAGACAAAGCATCACAGACCACAAAGAGATCTGGGTCTCTGACACAGGGCCTGACCTCAAATGAACTATAACAAGATCTGTAGTAAGAATGCCTTCAGAAAGCTTCTGGAAACAGTATTTTTTCCAAGTCTCTTTCCAGATCTTCCCTTCAGACAAGTGCATCACCTCCCTGCAGTGCTGCTCACCTGAGGGTTGAGAGAAGCCTCCTTCCCACAGGCTCACTGGGGGTTACAGAGCAGAGATGATGATGAGAATTGAGAGCCAGTGGGGAGCTTTCCTCACCATGGCACTCCAAAAACAAACCACCATTTTGCAAAATGACCTTTCTGTCCAGGGAAAAACAAAACAAAGCAAAGAAACTGTGACAACAGCTTTCCTGTATGACCAGAGGCAGAGCTGGAGAAGGAGCAGGGCCAGTCAGGGGCTCAGCTCATGTTCAGCCATGTGGGGCACCAGGAGGGAAGCTCCCAGTTCCCTACTGGGAGGCAAACAAAGATCCCAGTCCCCATCTCAGCAATCAACTCACATGAGCTTCCACGTGGCAGATTTCAAATTCTCTTCCACTTCTTATTTTCTCATAATTACTTTAAAACTTTTCTTTTTAGCTTTTCATCCACCTATGAAACCTGTTTCATTAATGCAAATATATCAGAGAAAAGAGCTGCTGAGCTGAAAATGAAGATTTCAGGTCACTGCTTTAGCATTGATAGCTCTAAAACAATAACTGTGCATCAGGTGCAGGAGAGGATACTTTGCTATGCAGCTAATACAGCATAATACCATGGCATAACCACAAAATCTCATTCGAGTTTATAGAAAAAAACTAATTAATTTCATCCAAAGAGGCAAAAGGTTTCTGTGTCTAAAATACAGCAGCCAGCTGCAGCCAGGAGCTGGCATCCCCAGCCAGGCAGGTGCTTCATGTTGCAGTTGATCCTTCCCTTCTCCAAGCAGGTCAGTTCTTTAAGAAGAGGAGTGGAAGGCCAGGTATGCTATGTAGCCACAAACAGGTATCTGAGTGTAATCCAGCTCTGACTTTTATTACTCCAGGATAGATGAAGGGTTTCATTTTTTCCCCCCTGCTCTGCCTTAGTCCCCCTGTGACACTTGCTGAACCTCTGCAAACAAAGTCCACTACAGTATGAAAAGTTGATGCTGCCCTCCATTAAGAAGGCAGGCTGTAAACTGACATGCCAGGAGCTGTAAATGATCTCTACACTCCTAGCTTGCACCTTATAAAGTTCAGGTCAACAGCAGTCCAAACCCTGACCAGGCTCCAAAGCCTCCTGTCACTTGAGCTTATCTGCAGAGCATTAGCATCCCATGTTAAGTGGAGCATGGAATTCCAGCTCACATCAACAAGCTGGACTCAAGGAGAAAATTCCAGCTTTACAAAGAGAAAGCTTCCCATGCTAATAAGACACAGTGCTTGAAACACTGATACTTCTGAAATCATACTCTTTTAGCATTCATTTTGGCTAATCCAGTGTGACAGTCTCTAATATGATCAGTCTCTCAACCCTACTGGTAACAACTAACTCTAATTCAATACGATTCTTACGTGCTGGGATGGGTGGAAAATTGCTGCTGTGGTAAAAGAGCCAAGTGACTCCTAGTAGACTTTCCAAGGACCAGATTCAGGTCTACCAGTATTTTCCAAATAATCAGATTATTTCTCCTCAAATAAATGAGCACAGACCCTGATCAAGACACCTCTAATTTGGGGATTTTCTTCTTGTACCAGATAAATACAAGATCCATTAATAGCCTTTTATAAGGCAACTTGATTCATTTGAAATTATTTTCTTAATTCTTCCCAGTTCTTTTCCACCACCAGAGTGGGATGTGCTGTGGTAACTGCTAGGAATGTACCCAGTGAACAAGCTGCCTCTCCCTGCCTGGTATCTCAGTGCTTCCATGTTCAGGCTGCTCCTCTTCACAGCTCTGCATCTCAGGATGACATTTAATGGGTTCTCCAGTGTGAGCCCCACACCCTGTTCAGAGCTGCTCCTCTCCAGACACAGCTCTCCATCCAGATAAGCACACAGATGGACACATCTCCTGATCTCCAAGCTAGTTTAAAAGAATTTAATCCAGTTCACCGTGTTGACTGACCTCATATCAATCATTATTTACCATTATTCCAATACCTAATCCTTCTTAATCAGAAGAACTTTTACTTTCACCAAAAAAAGAGTGGAAGGTCAAGCACAGAACTCTGCAGAATACCCAGTTCACTGTTAACTCCCCATTAACTTCTGGTCCATTTGGAGAAAAGCAAAACATTAGTACTTTTTTCATCTCTAAATCATTTCACATAGGTTGTGATCTGAAACACGGTTCTTCATCAATCTAAAGAATATATTTTAAAGAACTTTAAATCTGAACTTTGCAAATTAACCACAGCAAAGAATCCTCCAAGCAGGACATCACATTGGCAAAGATGTCACATTACATTTAATTTAGTGAATACACTAAAGACTTGTGGTTTCATCAAAGCAGAATCACTTGTGAAGGTATTGATGTATTATTATTAATCCTGGGAGTGTAGAGAGCATCAGAATAATCAGCACAAGTCTGCAATCCCTCATATCTCTAAAACTATCAAAATAATTATCTGGCATTGATCTCTTATGCAGATAAAAAGTATTATCATAATAGCAATATCCTTCCTATTCTTTTTTATTATATATGCCATAGCAAAGAAACAGAAAAACCAGCAACTGATACTGGTCATTCTCATAACTTCTTCACAGCAAATTAGCAATGGGAATAACATTACTAAAGTAACAGGAATCTCAATTGCTGCAGATTGCAGAACATTATTTGATTTTATTTTTTTTCCCTGAATACAGTTCTTGCTCCATGAACAAAATCATTGTTTAGAAATCCACTGGACAAAACTTACATTGAGTGCAATGAGCTTTGGCTCAAATCCTGTGTTGATCTGCTTTAGCCCACAATAAAACTGAGAAACACAAGGAACTCTTCTATCTGTACATGCAAAATTTAAGTCAGATTGGAAGCCTCGAGTTCAAGTGGCAAAGCTGATGTATGTCTCTGAGCTGCAGAGCTCTACTCATTGGTATGAGCACTGACTCTTTTTGAGGCCACTGATTTCTGTCATAGATGAAAATGAACAATGCCTTGATAACATTTCTTAGGAGCCCTGTTTGCATTGCTCTTCAGGGAACAAAATCATACATATGTTAATTTGCTTATGAAATACATACATCTCTGCCTCACAGCAGAGGAACAGCTTTACTCTTGTTTATCAGACCCTGCTCAGTGCAGATAGCATGGCTAGGACTGTGTTTTTCAATATATGCAGTAATTATTCAAATATACTGTCCACACAGCTCTCTCTCTTTATATGTGTGTGTGTGTGTATTTTTATATATATATATAAAAATTATATATATTATATATAATATATACATAATGTATATACATGTACATATATATATACATAAAAATATGTAGTTTTCTTTCTAAAATCTGACAGGCCATTGCTCACCATGCTCTTACACTGAAACTCACTTGTACACATCAATGCTTTCATCTGAATTGACTTAATTCTACCTTGTACTTTCCCCCCAATGGAGAGACTTCACACTTGTGCCTTGGCCTTGCAGGACTGTGTACACCATTTAAAAACTCTTCCATGAATGTAACTGGTTGTGTGCCATGGTGGAAGAGCAGGAGCTTCTGGTGACTGACTGGTCAAGGCAGGGGGTGGCAGCCAGCAAACCAGAGCTGTTGTCATTATGAGAGCACCCAGCAGTGCCATGCAGGCACAGCCCAGCTGGGATACATGCCACACAGCTTGGAAACTGAATGCTGAGCCACATTCCTCTAGCAGGATGAGACTTCAGCCTATTCTAGAGACCTTCAGAACAGGCATATGTGAGGATGGGGAAAAGAGGTGCAGAGAATGACCTCAGAGAGGAAAGCAAAAGTTCATAGAAACTTCAGATGCTGTATTTCCCTAAATTAACCACAAAAGGCCAAGTTACACACAGTTCTTCAGGAGATCCCTTCCAGGACACATCTTATAACCAAGCAGTCCCATGCTTTAGTCTTTCAGGTCTTTTTGCTCCCTCCTGCAAAGTTAATAGCAGGAAGCAATAGGTTTTTAGGATAAGAAAGCCTCTTGGCCATATGTCTGTTTGCCCACAGTGTAAGAGGCCAGCTAAGAAAACTCACCTGGCACAACTACCCCTGATAGCCCAAGAAAGCAAAGAGTATAAAACAGTAGGGAGAAAAAAGCCTTGAAAAAAAAAAGCCTACATAAGAAAAGAGCTGAGACTGTCTGGGCATGTTCTTTCACCATAAATTAATGTTAAAATATTGAATGTTCTGAAAAGCAACAAGAAGTTTTCACTCTTGAGTTGATTTAACTGAATCTAACAACACATTAGTCACTTGAACTCCCACTCTCAGAAATGCTTTTTTCACCCTCTGGAAAAAATGGTAATGAGAGAAAGATTTTTTCTTTTTTTTTCTTTTTTTTTTTTTTTTTAATTGTACAGTTACACTTAATTGCAATCTTTGTCAACTCTAATTAGTGGGCTCACTGAATATCTCTCCTGATATTCTCAAATGTTTCATCTCCTTTGAAATAATGTTCTGGTAGCATCCTGGGATGAAGACAGCCCTTCAAAGGCCATCTACAGAGAAGCATGTCCAGAGGATGGCTGGTTTTCCCCACTTCAGTGGGAAACCTCAGACACAACTGAAAGAGGCCAGAGCACCACAGTACACTGGATATGAATTACAACAGGTCAAGCTGCTTGATACCAGTACAGCTAGAAATGTGAAGGACTTCAGAACAGACTTTTGCAGCCCCAAAGCACAACCCACCCAGAACGTCCAGATGGTGCTCCTGGGAACACAAAATAACCCTCCTGGGAATATGTATATGTGCTGTGACAATAAAGGGTTCCAAGACAGATCCAAAAACAGTGATAGCTTTCACACCATGGGATAATGTCTTTATGTTGTCTATTTTAGTAGATGGCTTCATTCCTAACATAAGCAGAAGGTAAGTAAGCAAAGCTCACTTCTTCAGGCTTACAAAGACTGAAGAACTAAGAATTAAGGATATTTCCCAAACCTTACGAGCCTGGAAACATGAAATCACCCATGAGAAAGGGCAGATTAGCCTTTCATGCACTTCTAGAAGGCCTGCAATTTGCTTGACAAGAAGATCATGTCTGTAGTAAGACAGTTGAAACAAGATGGGAGATCAGCACCTGAAAGCAAGGCAGATGGGAAATCATGATGCAGAGTTCAGGCAGAACTCTGTACCCAGGCAGAGAGGGTGAAACTGCACAGGTCTTGGGTCACCTCTGGCTGACAATGTCTCCTGGCAGAGCAGGTCTCCAGTATTCCACAGGGGGTTAGAGGGACTCGGCAGCCCCCAATTCTCACACTTTGAAACAACTTCTACGAGCAAGAACGCGTTCAACTGCACACAAAGGTCTTGGTGCTCAGTGTTCTCTTACAAAGATGCATTTCATCACTGTCACAGACAGGGAACAGGTTCCCACTGGGTAAGAGGGGTCAGGATGAGGCCCCGTGGGCAAGGGGCCATCTTTACACACAAGCCAGGTGGCCTCACGGGGCTAAGACCTCTTCTGACATTAAAGGCTGGTGCCTCCTGGCAGTGCCACTTGGCAGCTAATGCCAGCCAAATGCCTGTCCCTAAGTTCTGCAGGCTCCAGGTCCATCAGACACCACCTTCTAAAGTCTGTCAGTCCTCAAGTGTTTACAGCAGGTGGTGTTCAGAGTTAACAGAATAAAATACAACAGTCTTCCTACAAAGAATTAACGAATATTCATCTTACTGCTCTAAAAATAGTCTTTTCAATCACCGCTAAGTTCATCATCTCAGCCTTTAAAGATCAATAAAATACATATTTCCTTAAATTAATACACTTTCTATGCAGACTGCCAGCGCTTCATTTCCAAGAGCTCCACGTGAATATTGATATTTGAACTATACAGACATAACTTTATTTACTGGAGAAAAGTATATTAATACTGATTTATTTAAACACTTCACCAAAGTGGCAGTTCAGTTTAATCAAATACTGAAGTAATTGGGTTAGATTTGATTTTCAAACTCTGAAAAAAACCAACTCTTCAGATTTATCAAGGGCTGAATTTAACAAAGTTATCACCATTAAAAATTGATATGATGAAGTGGGACTAGGCTGGCTCAGAGCCAAGCAGCAAACCTGTTAAAGGCCTGGTTGTCCAGGGCTGTGTTAAGCCCCGGGGTGCTGCTCACGCCGCCCCACGACTGCCCAGGCCCACGGAGCCAAAACACCGGGAGGGAATTCGCCTGGTGCTGGATGGTGCTCCCACTGCCTCTCCCCAGCTAAATCTGCACAGGGTGGTTATTTAAATACTCTGAGCTCAGGCATCTCAGCTCAACTGGTAGAGCTCCTGCACTCAGGGACCAGCTGGGAGCTGGGCAGACCCTCAGGTGCATCACCAGTTCCAGCAGCAGAGCCCAACCCCTCCATGGGGGTGGCCCCAGGAAAGCCAGAGCATGGCAGGGGGTTGCAGTCAGGCTGAAGTGTTGGCATTGGCAGTGACACCTCACTGGTGCCAACCATCTCTCTGCTGGGGGCTGCATGATGTGCCACCACCCACATGCTCCCCAGAAGGCCTTGGAGCTCTGGAGGAACAGAAGCAAAATCCCAACACAGAGAGAGAAAAGGGGTGGATAAAATGGTTGCTGGGAATTTAAAGCAAATAATTCTTCACAAAAAAACCCACATGTACTTGCAGTCTATTAACTCAGAGAGGGCTGGGGCTAGCAAGGGGATGGATGAAATATAGAATGGTAGGGGTTGGAAGGGACCTCTAAAGATCATAAAGTCCAACCCCCCTGACAAAAGCAGGATCACCCAGGGCAGGCCACACAGGAAGAGATCACAGAATCACAGAATGTTAGGGGTTGGAAGGGACCTAGAAGATCATCTAGTCCAACCCCCCTGCCAGAGCAGGATCACCTAGACTAAGTCACCCAGGAACAGATCCAGACAGGTCTTGAATGTCTCCAGAGAAGGAGACTCCACAACCTCTCTGGGCAGCCTGTGCCAGGCTCTGGCACCCTCTCAGTCTCCTTCTTCTATGCTCCAGTTCATACCTAATGTTCCTTGTGCTATTGCTGGGCACTACAGAGAGGAGATTGCCTCCTTCCATTTGACACTCACCCTTCAGATATTTATAGACATTAATAAGTTCCCCTCTCAGTTTTCTCAATATTAAACAGCCACATTTGTCTCAGTCTTTCTTCATAGGGGACATAACTAACAATAAAGCTACTAAACTGTGTATTTTTGCCCTTTGATTTTCCAAATCAGGAAAATTCTGAAATCACCTCAATGCTAACCTCTAGTTTCACCATTGTAGATCCTCTTCCCTGTTGTCTTACTGCTCTATGGCCATGGATACACCTCCATCTGAGATATTTTGGGTATGAGCTACCACACCTCAACAGCTACCCCATGGAGAAGGTTCCCCATGCGTGAATATCAGCCAAAATCCATTATCTTCATCAGGGCTACGGGTGATTTCACTGTGGTCTTGCTGCTGGACACCAGGTGAGGGTTTATCCTTCAATTTCCAAAACAGATGAGGAGATAGATTTGCAGTACTCAGCTGACAATCTCATACTGGCAATGAAGACTTCGTTGTCTACCTATAATTATCAGCCCTTCACTTTGCCTCTCCAAGACATGCTCCAAAAGCGAGGATTGAATAATAATTCTCCAGTCTGTGACCTGTGGGGCACAAACACCAGGAGCTGCCACATTTAAATAAACAAAAGCTCTTTGCTAGGAAAGGCTGATACAGATGCACTCACACTTAATTATTTTTAAAATCTTTTCTCAAGAGTGTAGGAACAAAAAAGCAGTGACAGCTGGAGAAAAACCACCACGTCTAACTAAACATTCAGAAATATCTTCTGGAAGGAAATCTGTCCCATTGAACTGAATTTTTCTCATGTTAACACACACACACCAAAGAAAAAAAAAAATCCCATAGAAGACAGCTAAAAGAGCTGAGATCCTTTTGACAGCTTGTCAAATTATTCTTCACCAAAAAATGACTGGATTATTTGTGTTTGTACAGAAAGGTAAGTTCCTACACCTTTATAAGCTAATTATTCCAGAATATATATTTTAAATGACACACTGTCCAAAAAATCATATTTTTCCCAGATTGTCAACATTTTCCTTAAGTGAAACCTTTTAAAAACATTAGTAAGGACATGTGGAAATTAAAAAAAAAAAGAAAAAAAAAAGAAAGCCTACTGTCTCAGCTGAAGCTGAACATCATTTCACAACATCAATTCAAAATGAAACACTTCTTCCCAATCATCCCCTGGAAGCAGGAGCTTGTTCACAGCAGCAGCCCCCCAAGCAAACCCCCCTGGGCACCCTGCTGACTGCTCACCAACAGCTCTGGTGAGAGATCTGAAGTTCTGTGGTAAAATTTTGCACATGTGAATTGAGCTCAGCCACCCCACAGGAGGAACATGCTGCCAACTCAAGGGTCCTCCTTGCTCAGGACACTGCTCTGCCAGGGGCCAGGAGTGGGAGGGACAAGACTGAGGTAATCTTATCACTTTCAGAAATAAATAGCCTGGGACTCCCTGAAGTGGGAGCTGGATCCAGAGCACCATGTTTAACAGATTTTGACAGACCTATCCTCCATTAACCTAGCCAATGAATTTTTAACCCCTCTACACATTTGGTCTTCATAACAATGACTTAACACAACTTAATTTCACATCTCATCTAAAACATACTGCTTTGATTTATTTAAAATCTCTTCTCCCAGTCCTCATCTAGTGCCTTCTAGGTTTTGTATCGTGAAGAATGATAAATACTTGCTCTCTAGTCTTCTCATTTCAGTGATTCCTGGTATCAAAGTTCCTTGATCTAGGACAGTAATTTAAAGCAAATAATATTTACAGTTTTCTAGCGTATGAACTACAGACTGCATGGCCACGACAGTAAAGCTAATGAGAATTTTGCTTGAGGAACCACAGATAAAACTACCAGATTTCTTGGCAGAATCAGTTTTGCCTTACTGAAACTTAATTTCAATGAAAAAGCCACATAAACCCTGGGGAGGTTGTTAGATTGTGATTTGAAGTCCATGATTTGTGTATATCTTTAATTAAAACTAGATTTCCTCTTGCAATATGAGTTCCACAACCTATGTTCTTAGGAGCTGCCCGTGCTATCGAAGGGTACTGCAAATTTCATGAATCACTGATACCACAAAACAGATTCCAACTATTCATTTGCAAATGATGCTAGGCAGACAAACATGCAAAATACTTGCTTAAAAACATGCTCAGTGGACTCTGTCAAATAGCTGAAGTCAAAACTTTAAGATTATTGAAGGATTTTTTTTTTAAATCTCAGATGAAAGTTGTAATGATTTTAAAAATATATATACATTTTACTTGCAGTAATTCTCCTACTACAGTTTAGAGAATCCACTTCACACCAGTATATTTGTACTGGCAAGCTAAATGGGCAATCTTCAGTTAATATTAAAAAAAATACTTAAAACATGGTGTAGGAAAGGCTGGTTCCTTTTTCCACAAAGTTTTTGCAAATGAACCTAAACTTACATCAATTTCTTCCCTTATTCTCCTGGCAAAGCCAGCCGAAGCTGTGGTAAGATATTCCCTCTGCAGGCATCATCATCCCTTCTCCCAGTATGTCACTGGAGCTTTTGGTTTAGCCAAAAACCTTCATCTCCCACATGACTCTACCCTAGCAAAGTGACCCCTCCCCAGCCCTTTGCCCTGCATTACCCTAAATAAATGAAGGCATTTGCACTATATTACCCTAGCAGGGCTCTGAACGCTCCCTCAGCATCAGGGCAAATTTCAGCACAGATGATTATCCTGACAGTTCACATTTAAGACACACTATTGACCTCACCAACACTCATCTTCCCTCAGGAACCATGGCCATTAATGCAGGAACTAAAAATAAAGAAGAAAAAAAAAAAGACTTCTGAAAAATCATGTCTCATCTTGTAAACATGAATGGATGTCAGGAGCTTTTAAAGGGTGTGACTATAAAAGATCAGTTCTAACAGCTTCAAAGGTTCCACCATAATATCTTTGACAAAAACCTTTCAAGACCTTTTTCAAGGCCCTCCTCATCCATTGTTACAGCCATTGCTTCCAAACTCAGTAGGTGGATTTCTGACATAAGGTCAAAAACTTTTTATGATCAACTATAGATGTGGTTCAAAAGCAAGTAAAATATCATTGTTTGAAAGTGTGTCCTGCCCAGACAGGCTGGATGTACTCAGTGTGCTCTGCAGGAGTCTTGGGGGTTTTTTTGTTTGTTTTTTTTTTTCAGCCAGTTTTATTTCCCAATTGATTCTTACACCCCCCTAACAAAAACCCAAGCCAGAAAACAGAGAAATCAAGATGAGTCCTCCTAAACACCTCTGCATAGCAGATGATGGTCCAGCCCCAAAGGCATGAGGGTATAAGCCATGTGTGGTTCTGCCCATGGGGCATCTCCACACTCTCCTCACACTAGTTATCAGCCCCCAGCTCACTCTTTTACTGCCCCAGCAGCATCAGCAGCCAGATTTGGGCTTCAACCACCAGGTGATGGGCAGCTGTGGAGCAAAATGAGAAGGAGGAGAGGATGGACCATGCCCAAGGCTCACAGCAGAGTCTAGGCAGCTCTGAAAGATAAAACACAGCACGTGGGGCTGGGGCCTGGGTTATAGAGCAGGAGCTCTCTCAAAGCCACTGTGAGTCTTTGGACAAATGACTGTCTCTCCACATTTGTTTCCCAACATTTCCCCTCTCCATGAAACACTGAGCACTGATGACCCATTGTGGAACAGTGCAATGCATTAACTTTGGAGTCTAATAGTGCAATGTATTAACTTGGAGCATGAAAAGGAAAGTTTAAAACCCCTGCAAATCACTCCTTTTCCCTAGGAAGCGTGAAACTACAGGAAGAGGAAATCCTTTCCTGAAATATCTCTGCACTGTTTGCTTTAACGATTCCATCTTCTGACCACCTTATGGTCCCCCAAATAAAATAAAAATCAATGGCCTAAAACTAAGTGCTGTGGGCTTTTTGCACTAAGTTTCAGGATTATTTTAGCTGTTACCAAAAAAAAAAATAAAACGCTCCTTAGAAAGGAGGGGGGGTGCTTTAAAAAAATGCTGACAGCACATCAATGGTAACAACACAAATACCTGTGCTCTGTTTGACAATTCATGAGGATTATGGAAAGGTATCATTTCCATTGCTCCTTTTCTTTTTTTAGTACTTCTCCTGCTCTAGCAGATTCTGAAGTGCCATGATACCTGCTAACTGGGTTCTTACTGGTGTTGGAAAACAAACAAAGCACCAAAACAGGCTGAACATTTTCCTGCTGTTGAAAATCTTCCATCACCATCTAAGCCTCAGCCCTGCTTTCAGAAACTACTTTCAACAACCCAACAATGCAGCGACTCCATAAAAACCCACCAAGCCATAAACAGCCTGCTCACAATTCAACAAAATCTGCTGCAAGTGCTTTGCCCTCACGTGTGAGAATCTCAAATGGCACCACATTCCTCAGACATCCATCACCAGCATCCAACAGTTACAGAAACCAGTCAACAAGTTATAAAAGGGAAAACTGAGACAAGAAAAACTAACAATTTGCCTGAGATTTCATAACAAGGACTAAGAATGAAATTCAGCAGGGTAATACCACGTGCAAAGCACCTCACGTCACAGTGCTGCTAAGCTGGGAAACACCTGGTACCTGCCTTGAGCCCCTGAGATCTCCACTGTAGCTCTCCAATGCAGGGCAATATCCAAAGCAAATCTGTGATACTCAAAACCTGCCTGGACATGATCCTGCCCAGGTGAACCTGCTTTAGCAGGGAGGATGGCCTAGACGCTCTCCAGAGGTCCCTTCCAAGTCCCACCATGCTGTGATTCTCCTGTGAATTCCAGAATCTCTCAGACATTTCTTCTATGGTGATTCTTCACAGAGGAGTGGCTGGAAGGGGCCTCTGAAGAGCATCTGGTCCAACCCTCCTGCTAAATCAGATTCACCTTGAGCAAGTTCTGAATGTCTCCTAAGAGACTCCACTACCAATTCGAGCAGCCTGTCAACCTCAAACTACAGAAGTTTTTCCTTACATTCAGATGGAACCTCCTGTGTTCCAGTTTGTATCCATTGGCCCTTGTCCTACCACTGGGCACCACTGAAGAGAATGGCACCATCCTCTTGACACTTACCCTTTAGATATTTATAAGCATTGATAAGATCCCCTGGCAGTCTTGTCTTCTCCAGGCTGAACTGCCCCAGGTCTCTCATCCCAGAGCCTAGAAAACTTTAGAGCTAGTGCTTGGAAAACCCAAAGAGACCCAAAATGCACAACATCAGGGCAGTGCCTCTCTGAGGATGGGTAAGTCAGACATTGAAGCTGCTCTGTGGCAACTCACAGTCCTCAACAGATGGTGGTACCAACAGAATGGTACCAACAGGTTAACCTTCTACAGGCCACTTGTCAGAGGCTGGACTTGCACACCTCTGGCCAGTGCTGCCACAGCCAGAGACCACTCTTTGCTTCACTCCTCCCTCTTCCCTTCACTTACAGTGAGACATTTGGCTGCTGCTTCTAAATCAAATGGTTCCAATTTAAACGGAGAAGAGAGGGAGAGTGATGGTGGTTGGTAAGGGGAACACACAATTAAAACCTTCAGAAAAAATAATGATTAGGAGCATCTCGGAAATTATTCGTATTTATTGACCTCTCTGATCATTTGGACTTTGGTCAGCCTTGTGAATCTGCACTTGATTTTAACACTACTATCAGTTTTTAAAACTATGGTTTTCTAAATTGCTACAAATAAATGAAAAGCTTGGCATGAAAAGCTTGCAAATTAAACAGAGCCATCTAACCCCCCCCTACAAATGTATATAATTTAATATAATAGTTCTGAAATAGCATTTTCTTCACTCAAGTTGGTACTTACAAATCTAGATGGGTATAAAGCTTTCATTATCTAAATGATATGCTAACACTTTTTGAATTTCACAAATTATAAGTTAGCTGTAGCTTCTATTGTACTGCAACTCATTTCAGTATGAAACCACCTTGTACAGAAACCAGCAGTGGGATTTCAATTATTTCTGGGAAACATTATGTATTTCCTAGAGTATGATTAACTTTAATTTGATGCATTAAAAATAATCAATATTTAATTTTTGCCTAGTGCTTCACAAGTGTTCTTCCTGGGGGTTTCCCAAAGAATTTTCATTAGCTAAAGAGGCAATTCTACCAAGAGAACGTTAGTCTAAATTAGAGCTGTTTAAGTAGTAAAGAAGCATCTAAATTCATACTGATCTTAATAATTATTTCTGTCAAACAAATGCTCTGTTGTTCATGTCTACACGTCCCTGACTTCTTAATTGTTAATGTACAAGCTACTACTAATTGTACAGTACTAGTAACCTCTGTACAGTAATAAACAGGTCAAAGCTGCTCTCAGATCTTAAGAGTTTTGGATCTTATGGTTACAGGTTAATGACTCAACTACCAGCCACAGCACAGCTTTCTGTTACACAACAGACAACAGCAAGCAGAGGAGCAATTGAGGGCCTAAGGTACAAAAAGGCACAACACTCAGCTCAGCCCTGAAGGGGCCGTGGGCAGGCAGCAGGCAGAGGCCAATAAGCCACTTCAGCTAAGTTTGGGTTTTTCAGGTCCTACATCTTGCTTCTTTGCTCATCTATGGTGGCAGAGAGGCCCTGTGGCCAAAGATGTCTTCTCCTGCTGTGTTCCAGGAGCTAACTGGCCATCATCTTACCTCTTTATGACATGGTAAAAACCTAGTTTGTTGAACATGACAAACTCATATTTGAAAATATTCTTGAGTTGGTACTTTTATTTAAACATTTAACATTTGTAAACCAAGCATCAGAAGAAAAAGCAGTTAAGCTTCCCTGAGAAGATCAGGAAGAGAAGCAGTAAAAGAAGCAGATGCTAGAAGCATCAAATCTATGTCTACTCCAGCACACAAGCACTTAACCAGAGAGCCCTTTGCAGTGAATTTTCCTACCTGAGCCACATCTGGTCACACAGCTCAGAACTCTACAGTCACCCAGCAGCACTGGGCTGCTGCCAGGAGAGCTCAGTGGAGTCACTGTTTGCACTGCACCAGAGCTGCAGCGCTGCATTTAAAACCATGAGGTAACTTTCAGAGGCACATACATTTGCAATTCATCACTTCTTTTCACAGGGCTGGCTGCTTTTCAAAGAGGTTTAAAAACCAGATGTGGAAAACAAGACTGCTAAAATCGTTTGGCAACTTAATAAAGGGGTGCTGCGTGTTCCCAGGGTAGATTTTCAACAACAGAGCTCGACAAGCACATGAGAAAATGCTTTCAGGGCAAGGGGGAAAGGCTTTGAAAATTCAGCACCACAGAAGAATGAAATACAGTGTTTCATTGATGTGATTTGGTTTCTCCATAAAGCATTTTTGCCTATCTTCATGTAAACATTTTTGAGAAGTTTAAATTCACATTTTCTGGGGGAGGGGGAAGGATCACCCTCAATTGCACTGGATTTCAGCTATGAGGTCTGTTTACATTGTCTTGCCTCATTTGTAAAAGAATCGGCACCAAAACAAAATCACAATATTACAAATAAGAACAACATGAAAACCACAATTACTATTAACATAAAACTAATCTGTGAGCTGTGAGTAAAACGGGAACACCACCACAGAAATCAAGAACAGGAACCAATCTCAGACAGCACTCCCTCTCAAACACAAGATCCTACTTGGCCAGACCACCAGGTACCAGAGATCCAAGGACCATGAGACTCACACTCACTCCCACTGAAGCTGTTTGTCTGGACAAGCCATGTCCCACTTCTCTGACTCTCAATACTTGGTTTTTATATATATATATATATGTATAAAATTTTTTTTTTTTTCTTTTCCTCTGAAATGTGGAACACACCTTGGCAGCACATCGTACAACAGAGATCAAAAAATAATGGTAAGAGATCTGGTGAAGAGCTTGAAAGGTTCCCTAGGAGCAGGCAGACTGGCACAGGAAACTAAGAAGTCCCCTTGGAGTTCACCAACATTTTGGACATGCTGAAACCATGATGTCACCTCTTGCCTCTTAGAAGGCATTTCTTCTCTTTGGAAATACGGCATAAATTTCTCTCTGAAATGGTGCAGCCAGCACTGCATGTGACACCTCCCCCAGCAAACAGATCACTCCTCAGCACACACTGGGAACTCCACACTAGTAACACAGCAGCACTCTCTGCATTTTTGCATACAGAGAGCTCACATTGTTGCTTTTGCTCTGCAATAATCTCAGTTCCCTTAAAAACAAACATCTTTTTGTCCTTGGTTACTTTTTCCTTATCCCTGTTCAGCTACACTATCCTTTTTAACTCCCAAATTTTTATTGCTAGGTAACATGGGTCACCTTTGGGCATCTGCTCCACCATCTTCAAACACTTTGCCAGCTCCCACCTGTGGCCTTTGTGGTACTTTCTCATTTGATTTCACAGAATCCTTTTCAATACTTCCCACAAAAACTGTAAAATTTCATTTTAGCAGCAACAAGGAGATGCGAGAGGAATGATTGGATTAAAATGCTCAGTGGCTCTTCTTTTGTTTTGCTGCATCTCCTCCCAGCAGCCCAGGGCTGCCACTCACCTGGACACAGCTTCTCTGAGACAAAGTGTGAGCAGTTTTGCAGAACATCTCCAGTGTGGAGCATTGAGCATCTCACAGCCCAGCTCTGACTGAAACCCATCGGCCACTGACAGCACAAACCCTTCCCAACCTCCACGTGCCCCACCAGAGACTGGCACAAAACCCATTGACAGATGAGCCACAGGCCAAAAGCTACTAATTAAAATAATTTGATGAATGCTCTTGAATGAAACTGAGAAGGCTCCAGCTTTGTGCTGTCAGGCGTTTCACATGCCCCGCAACCAAATCCATGTGATAAATGGCTAATTATCCTACGCTGCATTAAAATTCAATCTTGATTGTGATTATTACTGATTAAGTACTTCTCAAACTCTCTGTCTTGGTACTGGAGCCGTGATTCAGAAGATGAGCAGAGTGCCCATGGCCCACGGCAGCATTAACACGTGCTCCAGCCAAGGCAACAGAAGGGTGGTCTCACTTCACACGTACAGGTTTTCAACCAACTGGGATTCTTGACACACATAAAATTGTTCTGTGATTCACTATTTCAAGATAATTTTTGTGCTTTTCTCAGCCACTCTGTAATTCTGACCCTTCTACAGCTGGGAGAGTTTCCAGCCCATCTTTACATTCTTCACACACACACATCAGCTGTCCTGGTCTCAGGTTCATGGCTTAAAACATTTTGATCCTTTCTTCACCCTTTCTTTAACCTTCTGCTGTGACTGGTATGTTCTAACACATGAAAGTACAGCTACTCTGCACGCTGCAAACCAGCATTTAGAACAAAAGCAAGTATGTCATTTTGCTCATAGCCCCTGGCCCAGATGGTCTGGGTAAGAATGGTCCCAGTTTACTGAATCATCTGCAACTTGTAAGACCTGTAGTAAGCTCTTTGTAGTAAGCTCTGTTTGACTGCCTTTAAAATGCATGTGTGGCCAAAATACTTGGTTCATGTGGAAGAATGAATCTACCTGCTCTACTTGTTGCACATTGGTCTTTCATTGCCTGTTGTACATCATGTGGGTAAAATTAAATCCTCTGTGAACAAACTTCTTTGCAAATGTGAAATCAAAGCAAACAACATTAAGTTGAAACACAGCTGATAATGCAACATTAATTTCATTGCAAGGAAGAAGTTCAATTCTTGGTATTTGATTTTCTCTGGATAACAGATAGTACCTATTTACTAGACCTAGGAGTAAATCATTTTTCCAATTCTCTACTGCACATAATAGCACCATTTTGCTGTATTATTAAAAAAGGGTCAGTATTTCAGTAACATTCTTGTTATCAAGAAGGTTACTCAGCAGTCATGAACCATAAGCTGAACATCCTGTGACTCTGAACTGTTAAAACATATCATTCTTATCATTTTTCCACTCCTTGCTAAGTACCACTGCAACTCAGATTGCAGTGTCAGCTGCCTAGATAAGGATTATATAACCCAGGGAAAAAATAGCGTGAACATCTAACTGCAAGTCAGCATGAAAATAAATTACTCAAACGTGGAAGAATTCAGATTTTGAGACTGGCACCGCAGGTCACGTCTGGGTCCATTTCTATGCAAACCCCACATTTATTACCAAACAACACCACCAAAAATATTTGCATTAGCTCCTGCAAAGAACAAACATATTTCATTGAAATATTCATCTTCCAGATTGTGGCGTCATGCAAGAAACAGGAGGAATATTATCAAAGGGAATAGAGTTGTGGTAGCTAAAACCAAAATTACAGTGCTTACCGTTTGTCAAAAAAAATAACTGTGTAGAGAAGAAAGCAGTCAAAGAACAGTCAACACAAGAATAAAAATTGGCAATCCTGCAGTGTGAAGTTTTTAAAAAAATGAAAATAAATTTGTTTTGAGAGGAAACTGTTGACAAATGACATGAGACATGCTCAAGACACAGTATAAAAAAGGACGACAAACATGTTTTTTTCCTCTGTCAGAAAATACTAGATGTTTTCAAATGCATGTAAAAAGTAAATTTTAGAATGAGACAGGAAGCTGCTTAAAAACACCCCAAACCATTAGGACTAACCTGTGAGGCTGGTTATTATCAATATCATTGAAAGCTCCAGAACAAATCTTCAGGTAGAGCTGTTACTTGTACTGAAAATAAGATCCTGGGCTCCAGACAGCAGTTAAGTGCCACTGTCATGAGTGATTTCACCATTGAGTCTTTGACTCGCCAAAAACCAGCCCAATTTTGCCTCCTCAGTAATAGATCACTTCTGAGCAGGGCAGCTAGGGTTCCTTGAGAATGTTACAGTTGGTCTCAATCTTGTTCTCACTTGAGCACCAAAGAGTTGTTTCTCATGGAAACGATGCCATTAAGCTACAGCTTGTCGACCAAAGCACCCCTGCTGCTCAGGTGTTGTCAGAACTGGAGGTGTTAGAGAACAACTCTATCTAGAAATCTATTGTTCTGAGCCAGGTGGACATCACTGCTGATCCTTCCTGACAGCAGCAGCTATCCCAGAGCAACAAACTGGCTGACAGTGGATGTGTACAGGAAGGTTGAAAGAGGGAGAGAAGAGAGCTTCAAAACCTTTTTGCCAGGAGCAGAGTAAAGGAAAAAAAAAAAAGTGGGACAAGATAAGATTTAGGTATTGGAATTTAAATGGGGGGTGGGAGGGTGGAGGAAGAGAAACTGAGAAGAGCCACATGAAGTGTTTACAGAAACTCTAATGGCTGTATTTAGTATTTAGATTAACTCTGCCCCCCAGAACAGTGTGACACTATCATTTACAGGCTGGTGATGTTCACATCCAAACCCATGGAGTTAGACTAAGTAGCTATGGCAAGCTGAGCTGGATGGGTAAGCAGGGGTAAACAGGCAGGAGAGGGAGAGCAAAGTGGAAAGTAGAGACTGGAGGTGGACCCTGAAGGGCCCAGAGAGGCAGTAAATAAATTTGAGCAAGATTTTCAAGGCTTCAACTTTGTTATGAGCTAGTGAAAATCTCATATAGCTCACTGACAGCAATGTAAATCCTTCCAAAGAGAAGGGAGAAAGTGAGAAAGAGCAAGTTGCTCTGAGTTTTAAATCACTGGGGAGTTTTCCTGTTCATCTAGTGGTGTATTGGGAAATGCCCTGTTCCCATCTCTGCTGTGAGCTCCCTCAGAAGGCATCAGGAGCCTGGGGACTTCCCAACCACAGCAGCTGAACTAGTCTTTTCCAGAGCTTCTGGAGTGTATGGAGATGCCAGAAAGGCAAAGGCATATTTAGGAAGCAATAATAAAGTACCTGAGTGAATCCCCATCTGCTAGCACTGCAGAGGCCCAAATGACAAGTGACTCCAATTGCATGAAGAGCCTCTCAGCCAATGGCTAAAGCAGGATCTGATCAGACACTGCTCCAAAGGGCTAAGAGGAGCACAAGAGCTGGCTGATCTTCAGGGGTTACCTCTGAGGAGCTCAGGCACAACTCAGCCCAAAGCACAGAAGCCAGCAGTGGCTGAACAGGGAAATCCAAACAGAGCTGGGAAGGGAAAACCAGCAAAGGCAGGGCAGGGACAGGTTAGGAGCACAGAGGCATCACCCAGGCAGGCAGGGAAAGAGAGAAGCCCAAGTCTCACTTGCCATCCTAAGCTCTGGGCTTGCTTTCCACAGCAGTGTGCTCCAAGTCTAAAAAAGATGCCAAAAGAAACTGGACAAACTCACGGAAGAGGAGATGCCACCAGGACTGTCACACCCAAAGGCAACCCTCCTGACTTGGGAAGTCTCTCATGAACAAGTTGCTTGTCTCTAGGAGAAAGCTTTAGAAAAATTGCCACGCATGCCATCTGCCTTCTCAGCCTCACTCACATCCACCCATTACTGGCCACTGGCACTGGCAGCGTAGCAGGCAAGTGTGACCTGTGATCTGGCATGGTACAGTCATCCTTCTGTTCTCTGATCTGTGCTCCACTCTGTTGGACCTGTACACACTGGATTTGTATTTACTCACATTTGGAGGTCAGCCCCACCTTCCAGCATGAATCTTTTTAAAAACAAAGATGACAGAAATTAGCACAGAAGGGAAAAAAATCTCTGTTCTCACATTGAAAAAAAAATTAAGATCTCCTAAGATAGAGTAGCACGCCATCTGAAACAGTTTTTCCTCTGAAGCTCTTGACCTACTTTGTTAGCTATACAATTTCTTACAAATTTACTATATTCTAACAGCTGTGTTCATGCTGTTCTAGTGTCAGCACTTCTATTCTAAACCACATTTTTTTACACACTTCCATAATAACTCAATTACAAAACTTGGGTAAAATGTGGCTCTCCACAAGCATTTTCTTCTCCAAACCATATTGGACCATCCACAAAAATGCTCCATTGCAAAATGCCAAACTGCCCACTTGGGGTGTGCTTTGTGCTCCACAGTTGGACTCTGTCTGAGGGTGGCTGATGGAGATGCCTGAGCCTGGCTGAACACAAAGATCTGCTCTTGTCACTGATGAACTGATGGCAACCATGGGGTGTGTGGTCCTGCACTGGGTTTTTGTGTCTCCTGGGTGGGTTTGCAGAGCCCCAGAGCAGTGTAAGATCATGAGGAGAACTGGTCAGCAGGCAGGTAGCTCAGAGTGGCCTGACAAAATCACAGGGTGTGGGAAAGAGGGAGATGATGGAAGTGCTGAATGAAGAAGAGGTTTACACAGAAAAGGCTGCAGAGGAGAAACCAGTGTTGGGAGGAAAAGAAGAAAGTTAAATAAAAATAAAATCTTCCCTCAGTAACCCATGCACATCCATCTTCTTCCCCCTTAGGTGTAATATATACACAGTAATCTCCATTCCAGAGTCTCTTCTAGACACAACTGCTGCCCCTGTTAGAGCTGGACCTTTTCAGCCCAGACTGTATTTTTCCCCTTCTGGACTCACTTCTGTAAATCTCCATTCATTTCAGGAACTGGTCTCCAAACAGCAACAGCTTGTTTTTAGTAAGACCATAAGCAAATCTTCGTATTTACCAATTTCCTGAATTATAAAAATTACCATCTTTCATATAAAATACATCTTGAAAACTTTTTCTGTAAAAAAATATTGAATTTTATGCATAAGTTATTTCCTACTGAAATAAATGAAATTCTGTGTCTACAAATTTAGGCACAACCATGTGGGGCAGGATTGAGCATTACAGTGATTCTCTCTGACTACTTACAGCAAGGAACCTTGCTATCTATTAACGGTGATAAATTGAAAAAGTTCGATGAAATTCTACAGTTAATTTTTAAACTCCAAAGAAAACCTTTTATCTGCTCCTACCTTCTCCAGATGCAATGATCAAGTGAAAGAATTCAGCTTTAGCCCACCAGTGGATCTTTCCCAGTTGCTACCTCAACACGTATGTGACAGCTGTCAATTCAGAACTCTTTTTCTCACAACACAGAGATGACAGGAAAACACTGAGCTGATATGACAGCAATGGCAGGCATCCCTGTAGGAAATCTTTCCACACTACAACAGATGGCCAGTAGTTAGAGGAAACCATTAAAGCTTGAATTGAGGAAATCGGTTAAATTTTTCACAGCAAAGGGTAGCGGATAAAAATAAACTTCCCCAACCTTCTGGGGAAAGCCAGTCCTTTTATAGAGTGCAGGTATCTATCAATAGTGCAGGAAAGGCACTGGATTTTACAGGCACACTGCTATCATATAATGACTTGATAATCATTGTATCATCTCTATATACCATGCAGACAATACACTCACACAAGTGTCATAATTGCCTAATTACTACATTAATACACACAGGCAGCAATTATGCAAATCCTGCAGCTCTGAGCTCCAGGAGTGGAAGCTGCTGGGAGTGCAGCCCATGGGGTTGGCAGCCAGTGCCCTGCAGCCCCCCAGCACTGCCCAGCCCAGCCCTGTGCCTCCTCTAATGCTTTACACAAATTGGAGACGTGTTGCTCTTGCAGCTATTCTGAAATACACCGATTCACCTTGAGGTGAGATGTGATCCATGGGAAAATACAGAATTCCTTCTATATTAGGGAATTTTCAGTGTCTTGAGAGAGATACTGAGAATATATATGAGTATTATATTTGTATATCCAAGCTATCAGCAAAGATTGACTCCAACTGACCAGCTCCAAGCCAGTCCTTTATCCAGACAGCACTCATCAGGTCTGCTTTTTCACACTACTAAAATATGTTCAAACACTGGGCAAAGAAAAAGATTTCCTAAGAAAAACCAAAACTAGGAGAAACTGAAGATGCACGAGCATTGTAGCACATCTGGGCTGCATTTCAAACAACAAGGGCTAAGATTGGGGACTGGGGAACTGTAAAAAGGCAGGACTCTGTTGAGTTTGCCTTTGGGACCCATTCCAATGTGAAACTCGGGGACTATAAACCTGTGGGTACCAGGGAGCTCAAGACATTCCCACTTCTGAAGGCTTTGGGTTGTTGTTTGGTTGTTTTTTTTAAAAACTAAAACTAAAAACAAACAAAGAAAGCAACACAAAACCAAAAGCACCCCAAACAAATCCCTGGGGAAGCCACAGCAACGTGTTGGAGTGAGAGCAGCTCCCTGGCTGTGTCTGAGCCGTGCATGCAGCTGACGAGCACAGCTTGCCTGACTCACACAGTCCAGGAGAAAGGCTTCTATAAGCAATGCTGCCAGCCCCTGGATATTCAAATTCTCCTGTCTTGAAGCAGAAAACAGAAAAAAAGTCAAAGTGGCAACAGCCCTCATCACCATACAGCAGCTGAGCAGTGAACACAGTGAGCTGATGGCACCAAAAAGCTGACCTGTCCTGAATTGGATTTGAGAAGTTCTTTTGATCACTGATAAGAAACAAATCTCTCAGCTCCTGAAATACAACTCCTATTCCTTCCCACAAAATACAATTCCTATTTTAAGCCCGAATTGATCTTTAAAAAGCACAAAAGCCATTTTCTTTAGCTTTACCATGCATTCCTGTGAAGCACATATTATAAGCAAGAGCAAGTAAATTAACTTCATGATGCTGCGGTGGGATTTCAAGGGAAAGAAAAACAAACAACCAACATTGTTCTGTGAAGATACATATTTTTCATAAGATCTGTGCCCTCGGGGTGAGGATAACCACACTTCCAGCACACTGATCTCACTCATTTAATAATGGGATCCGATTTTGGATTGTGTATATGTTGACAGAAAGCAGAAGTGACAGAAAGCTCGGGAAGCTTTGCTTTTAGTATTTGCCAGTTGGAATGGAAATACTTGAAGAGAACCTCTAGGCTGATAAAATCTGTCACTTGAACATCAAATAAAAAAAAATAAAACCAACTTTATCAGCCACTAGAAAAAACCCATCCATTTCCATTGTGAATTGCAGTAATATCTGGTTTAAGCCTTTTCTGTTTCAGACATTTCCTGAGTTCCCTTTGGCTTCTGGGGATCCAAACCTGCCAAGTAATATAGCAGCATTACCTCAAAATTGTGTCAAACCTGCACAGCTGGAGCTTGAAGTCCAGACCCTAAAAACAAGGCAGGAGCAGGAATCAGTGCTGAAAGGCACGAAAACCCCAGCTGAAGACCAAGCCATAGAGACACAGAGCAGGGTCAAGGCAGGCTCTCCTGCCCATGGGCTTTGCCATGGCAATGCTCAGCTGATCTGCAGACAGCACTGCAGCTTCTCCTATAGCTCTTGTTTGATCTCCCAGACCAGCACCAACCCTTAAAGCTGCAGGAAGATCCATCCATCTGATGGAACACAAGGGATTAATAAGAGTTAAAAACCTAAATTTCCCATGCACTGAAACATTTTCCCTTTTTTTTAATACCCTACAATCATAACGGGTAATTTTGACAAACACAGGCTATTTCGGTGCTCACCTTTGATCATCTTGACTTTCTAAACATAATTCCATAAATACACAGATGTGTATGTACCCTTTAGACAGAGGCAGTAATTACAGCTGACAGCTGCGAGAGCATTTTACATGTTTCAGTAATAAACCTATCTATCCCTATTAAATATTAATACACAAGCTCTCCCTATTACCTATTATGTCATCAGTCACATCAGTTTTAGGAGGAAGGTCAGCAAAAACAAGATAACAAGATTTCTGTCATTTTTTTTTAAATACCAACCGAGCTGTTTATTGGTGTAAATAAAAACCCTGGCAGGAGCAGCACTGTTTAATAGCAGACCCCATGCATAAGTAGGAAAAAAATAGAACATTTTCCTGCTTTAAATTTATCTGTTGTATAAATATCAGAGGTCATATTTTGGCCAGAATGGGAAGATGGGAAGGAAGGTGAACTGCAAACACACCCAGGTCCTTCTCCACTGGTTACCTCCCAGCCTCTGTGTGGGGTGTTGGAGAGCCCTGCACTGGAAATTGGCCTCACACTGCCAGGCAGGACATGGGAGCCAGGCAGGGCTGCTTTGGCAGGAGTGTCAAGAGAAGAACTTAGATACAAACCACCATGCCACTGGTTCCTGCCCCAGGCTGTGGTTGAGAAGATCCACAAGAGGTAGCCTTCTAGATCTGCCATAAGCTCGAGTACCTTCAGCTGTCATGTTTTTCTGGACATCACTAATTATTTCCATGTTTTCCTGATCCAGAAGGATGAGTTTTGTCCTGCTCTGGGCAGGGGAGTTGGACTAGATGATCTTCAGAAGTCCCTTCCAACCCTTAACATCGTGATTCTGTGACTCTGCAAAGTGTGAGCACACAATATCCCAAGACACTGTAGATCACTTGTAATTATTATTTCCATTTTTTGACTTATTACAGTCTAGTACACAGGTCAGAAGCTGACTCACTTGACATTCAGATTTTTCTACCAAAAAAACCCAAAACCCTAATGTGATAAAAACCAAGACATTCCAGAAGAATATACTTCTAAATTACTTCCTAGCAAACTAACAAACAGTTAAACCAAATTGTGTCATCTTCTGTCTGAAGTTTTGAACCATCTCTACAAATTTCAAGAAAATTTATATTATCAAGGAGACTTCAGTTTGTTTTTCACTAATTGATTTCACCCAAATAACTTTCATATCGTTCTTTTGAAATGTTAAACCAAAAGAATTTTTCAAGTTTCTTTTTTTTTTTTTTGAATTTTAGCAATCAACTTTTCACTCAAATTTGGTTGAAAACAAGGGGCTGGGAAACTTGGACCTGTTCCTGGAATGTGATTTTTTGGTGCTGTTAAAGAACAGTAATTGTGGAAGCAACCATTCATTATTAGTTGCCAAATTTTATTGCTAGTTACAATTTTTTGCTCCATTTCAGTCTCTCCTCTGCCTTCCTGCCCTTCCAACAGCCCCCCAAACCTGGGGGAAGGGCAGGCAGCCAAAAGCAGGACTATTTTAGGTGCCAGACAGAGAATAAGGAAAGATTAAATTCTTCAGTCATCTGTCAAATGCATTTTTGATCTCTGGAAGGGGAAAAATAAATGAATTAACAGGTACTTCTTAAACAAGGAAACTCACTGCTGCTACCCACAAAGACACCAGCTAATCTTTTTCATTAGCAGATTTAATTCAGCATTACAAGTAGTTCCTTTCTACTTTCAATGCTTGTGGTGGAAAAATCCTCCAGAACCTCCCACCTAAGTAATTACAAATTTCCTTTTGAGTTTGTGCATAAGCAGGTTACAGCCTGTTATTCTTACAGCAACCCTGCTCTTTTTCCCAAAATAGGTATTTCTTTCATTCCCAGGCGTTAGCTCCCCTAAGCATTATCAACAGCAATTAAATCTTCCTGGCTTCATTGTGCTGCAAAGACAACTGTCCTGTCTCATCTCCATCATAAGGCTTCCCATTGCCCTCATTATCCAACTAACCCCTTTCCTCTCCACCCTCCCAGCTTTAAGGCATCTTTCTTCCACTCAGTAACTGGCAGTGTGCAGGAGACCCTGGACTAGAGAGAGCTCTGTATTTTTCAGACTGCTCCATTAAACCTGGCTCCTCTTCAGCCAGAGTTACCTTTGCTGAGATGCAGCACAGAGTCCTCTCTTACCCCCAGACCTGCACAGCTCACCCAAGCTCCAGCACTGATCACCTGTGCCACACTAACCTGTATTTTACAGGGCTTTCTCAGCTCACACTCAAAGTTGCCTGATCTCTCTGCTTAATGCTTGGAGGTTTCCCTTCCAAAGCCCATGAGTGATGTTCAGACTCCCTCCTTTAAATTCCAGAGATAAACAGAGGGTAACACCTTCAACCCCACCATTTCAGGCATGTGGTATTGGTCCATAACTTCCACTGACTGACATGTTAGGATTGCAGGACTTGTTTTGGTGCTTATCCATTGCTTATTTTTTCCCCCCTGTTGCTGTAACACTGCAAAGCACACAAGAATCCTTAAATCATAAACAAGACAGGGACAAGTCCCTCTCTTGGGAAGATGACTATTTTTGGACACACTCACATCATATATAAACATACAAATACACATTCCACACCACTTTCTTCCAGTTATATATATATATATATTTGTTGTTAGTAATTCAAAACCAGTTTTGACAATAAATTTTGAGTCAGCTTCAGTGCTTATTACTGGCTTCAATTTCCTTTTACTAGGGGATATAGCTCTATTAAATCAGTGTCTGCAAGATCGGAGTCCAGGAGAATTCCATCCTATTTCATGCCTCATTATGAAAGATTCATATAGCCCTACTCATCATGTTTCCACAGTCATCTACAACAACTTTGGCAGACTAAAATGTTGTACAGCACGAAGTGACACGTTGAAATGATCAGTCAAGTTCACTGGGCTTAACCACTCTGACAACAATACGCAATCTTATTTTGGTTAGGGATAAAGTGACATCCTCATCAGCATACAAGAGCCATCTTTATTGTGGTAATTAACAACTACCAAACAAGCAGTACTGAGCTCAAAATGTTGAAAAGTGCCTTCGAGGTAGAAGTACAGGAGAGATTACCTACAGGCCACCACAAATAGAAGCTGCCTTTGTGCTGGAAGAAGCCTGCAGTGATGTGAGCATCACATGCCTGAGCTTGTTTTCTATGGGGAATGGTGGTAATAGGATTAGTTTCTACATGACATGTTAATAAACTGTCTTTCTCAAACACACACACCCCCCTCCCCCAGAAAAATAAACAGACAAGTCATTCCTGTGTAAAACAGACTGAATTATTCAATCCAGGCAATTTAAAAGGTACCTGGAAAGCAACACTCAAGAGAAGACTTAAACATTTTAAATTCTTTGTCAAGTGCAAGCTGGTATTTTATTTTACCTTGTTTTTCCATAGCATGTAAGGCACAAACCAAGAAATATAAAGTAAGACTGGAACTGGAAGATAACCAGGGTACTATCCAATGTCTGTAAAACCAGGGTTGTCATATCAAATTGTTGGTCTTCATTTACCATTGTACAGCTGAACAACCAGTGTGTGGATGTGTATATGCACCAGGGGGTGCTTGGACTGGATATTAAGAAAGGGCTGTCAAGCCCTGGCCCAGGCTGTCCAGCAGTGGAGTCCCTATCCCTGGAGGGGTTTAAAAGACGTGCAGATATGATGCTGAGGGACAGGGTGCTGTGGTGGACTTGGCTGTGCTGGGTTAACAGCTGGACTCGATCTTAAAGGTCTTTTCCAACCAAAATGATTCTATGGTTCTATATGTATGTATCAGTCTTTTACATCTAAGTCAGAAATCATTAGACTGAAGTAAGTGCAAGTGCTACAAAGTCAACTCCCAGAGCCAGTGTAAATTCCTTCAGCTGCTTCCCATGACACAGGCCAGGTAAGATTTCTGACAAAACCACTTGCAAACTACAAACTGCCAGAACAGCCTAAGGTTCCACAGCTTTGGGTTGGCTGTTTTTAAAAAGCTTCTCTCCATTGTCTTGTCTACTGGAGAATGCCTGGGGTGGCTCCTACAGCAGCTGCATCTCTAGAGTATTGACACCAGCTACCTAAATATTCAATCATTACTCTAGGGACCTTCAGTGCCTTACTAGGTTGATACCATGAAAGCCAGCAGATCATTTACCCACCACTACTTTTATCACTCATACTCTTTCCTGTTCCTGGTCGTGTTACCTTCCAGTGATGTACTCTTTCACTTAGATACTTTTGCTATTATTTCAATAGAAGAAAAGCTTCAAGAGACTTTACAAGGGATTCATTTGCATCTGATGATTCCGTTTAATAGCCCTGTGGGCTAAAAGCCAACTGATGAAAATTGCTAATTCATGATGGCAGAGGAGGATGTTAACCCCATTAGCATCAAAAAGAAATGACCAAGTGTCAAGACAGTTTTCACAGTTCCATTCCTGTCCTTTCAGACCAGTTAAAGCTCCCAGAATTAGGTTAGTCAATGGTGCAGACTGGTTCCTCAGTTAATGTGTCCAGTGGTGCTGGCACCGTGCACTGACTGCATCAGACATGCTGCTGGAGCCTGTTACTGGAAGTTTTAAAACAAAACAAAACCAAAGGGAAAAAAAAAAACAAACCACCCCACCAAAAAAACCCAAGCAAACCGAAAGATACACAAGGAATTCTTTATATTTTAAAGCTCTTAAGGAGTCAGAGAAATACTCTATCCTTTTTTTTCCCTTTAAAAAACAAGTGCACCTGAATAAAATGGATGAGATAGGGAGGATAGGTATTTTCTGTACTGTATCATTTGTCCTTCTCACTATCATGACACACAAAAATTAAAGCAGCTTTGTAGCATTCTTAAGCTTGACTAGATAAATCACAGGGTAAGCACAAGGTTTTATGATACTCCTAGAGATCAGTCCAGTAAGTTTGGCTGGATCATCTCCTCCTTGATATCAGTTTGACAAAGACTCCCTGATGAACAAAGTGTTCTTCTAAGCTGGCAGACTCACTGGTGTTAGCAAGACTTCAACCCCTGTAGTTCAAATAAGTATCTGCTCTTCTTCACTCTTTGCTATTAACTTCAGTGATAAGAAAAATCTCAATTAACAGTACAGCCAACCAGCATTCAAAAATGGTCAACTGAAGACCTCTGCAGAACATGCTTCAACATGAAATGCAAGCAAAGAACTAAAAGCACAGTACAGTCAAGTGTCTCTTGCAGGACTGATCTTGCCAGGTACAAACTTTCTACTTCTACAAGGTTTCTGATCTGAAGGGGAATCAAACTTTCAAGTGGTGGAGCTTCTTGCTTTGGAAAAAGCCATGTTAGTGGCCAACCACGGCTAGGTCCAAACACAAAACAGAGAGAAAATGAGAGAATTCTAATTCATACTTTTGTTCATTAAGAAGCTATAACACTATCTTTACCCATTCTCTTGCATATTCTTGCTGTGTCCAGTAATGAGATTTAGGCTCTAAAGAGAAATAGGAGAGAGAAATGATGAACAGCCCTCCTTTACTCCCCAAAATAGCTGAAATAAATTTCAAAACAACAACAGAATCCTCATAAATGTGGGTCAAAGAAAACACATTGAAAAAGTTTCACATCATCTTCCCTTCCAACCATGTTCCTGACTTTCTTCTTAGGCAATCGTAGACTCTTCACTCTATTAATAGCTTAATGCATGATAAATAATACATTATTCAAAAGGAACTTGTACTTCCACATTTGGTACAATACTTGCAAGCTACTGGCACTGTCTTCCACTTGATTTCAAGTGACATGCCCAAAGACTTTGCAAGGAAAAATAAATCTGCCCGTTCAAAACAGATACTGTCTCTGCCCAGCTGAATGCATCTTTTTCTTGCAATCAAAGAAAGAAGAAATACTAAGTTCAAAATGTACTTCAAAGGGGAGGAGAGCACATAAAAAAGGATGAGGTGTCCTATTTAATTTGGGTCACATCACTTCCAAAAGGATGTAGCAGACTTATAAAAGTTTCAAAGAGAGGCAATAAAAATGATTAAAGTCCTGCTGATTCTTTGGTATCAGTAGAGATTGAAGATGTTGGGACTTCTTAGATCAGAGAAGCAAAAGCAAAGGTAGAGACGACGTGAAAATAAAGACGACAAAATGATGAAAGGTACAGCAGAGATAAATCGAGGTCTAAACTCAGTCTCATTCATAACATAAGATCAAGGATATGTTCAACACTATCAGAAGGTTGCAAAATTGACACGACACATTATCCATCCGTGGAACATAAAAGTATGTGATACCATCACACTAGGGTTCAGGCTGAATAGAAGAGCCAGACAGGTTATGCCTGCACAGGCTCCAGTGGCACTTTCAACTTCTTTTTCTTTTTTTTTAATTCATCTATCCCAATGAAATTCTTTTCTAGTCTTTTAGGAGAGAAATTCCCCAGACTCTAATTCTGAGAGTGTCAAGAATACTTCATTTTCAGTTTATCAGGTGGCCAAAGCACTTTTTATACAGTCATAAATCACAGTTCAACAGAAATAGGAACAAAAACTTCTGGTTTTGCTGGTGTCAGTAATTCCAGAGCAAAATATCTGTATCTCCTATTGAACTTTTAATTGTCTTTGTCATCTACATTGGAGGAGAATAAATCCACACATATTTGAACTTCAGAAGCACAGTTTCCCATTTCAGCTAGCACCTTTCCCTAAGTACTGTAAATATCAAAACTTTTCACGTGGATTTAGTATGAAAATAACCCACAGTGCCAACAACACAGATTGAAATAGTATCTAATTATCTGTAAACACCAACAAGAAAACAAAAAAAGGTGTGTACTAACAGCAGCTGTTTGGCAATGCATCTCTAATAAAAAGCTAACAAGATCTCTGTGAGTACCACAGCATATCCAAGTTGGAAGGGAACCATAAGGATCCAACAGGAGTTCTTTTAGTCCTTAAGTGAACACAATACACTTCAAGGTACAAGCCAATTTAAACCAACAGATGGGAATACACTTTTCTTATCTTCCACCCTCCTCAGGTTACTGGGGAGCTCAGCAGAGCTGTTGCCAGGAAAAGAATGAGCATTGCTGCCATGGTGGCAGAGGAAGAGTCATCTTCAGTCTGCAGCTACTTGCACACCACGGTGACCAAGCTCCTCTCAGGTCTGGAAACAAGAGCTCGTTCAATGAGTGAGGCTGCAGACACCACGTCATGGTGCAACAGCTTCAGACACAGAAGCATATAGCAACGTGTGAGAACCCTGCAGCAGCTCTGAGCTAGAGAGCCTGGGAGCAGGAGAAGACACTGGACGGCAGCAGACAGGAAGAGAAAGTCTATCCATGGAGAAAATAGCAGGAACAGCACTGACGTATCACTTTACATCTGTGTTACTATTTTCTTGTTGCTATGGGAATACTAGAGAAGTGGTTACCATTTTGCATTCAAAGAGCCATGTAAAGTCTAGGTGTGAACAGTATCATTTCTTTGCAGCCTATAATTTTCTCTGCCACGTAGTGTTAAATAGTTTTGTTTGGGGGAAGGGTATTAGTAATAGTCTCTTCTCTATTCACATGTTAAAATTAGTTAACCTTCTACCTGCTCTGGAGAACATCCAAGAAAATCTAAAGCAATGACTAGCACTAACTTATCAGGGTAAAACAGATCTTTTTCCCATATAATTACAATTAACGCGCTAAATGGAATACTCTTCATAGGGCTGATGTTATCTTGCTTTTTATGATGAGACCATCTACAAAATTAATTCCATCATATTTAACTTGAGTGTCAAGAACCAGGCTTCAAAGCACTTTAGAGGAAATAGCTTTGAAAATTTTAGTAATGATTCCAGGGGCAGTCTAGAGTCCTCCCTTATCCTAATTAAACAACAGCACCTGCATTTTCTGAGAAGGATCAGCAATGGAAGTCACCAGGGGTAAATATTGACTTTTTTTTTTAGTTGTATCAACACAAAAGAGAACACACAGGATAAACACCCACGATACACAAGGTTGTGTTTGTATACTCATGACAACTCCTCATTTCAACCTGAAAGAAAATGTTTCCTCTCATTCATTCCAGCAATCGTTGACATGACCAAGATGGCCTTGAAGAATGGGCTCAGCATCATGAAAATGCTACCAATGGCTTATTTGTATATTTCAATATATTGATTGATGTTCTGCCTGAAGGCTTCAGTGGTGCAGGAATAAGTGTGCATCTCTAACTAGTCAGTCACCTTCCAATTTTAAACCCATCCTCAATATTCAGAAAGCTGAACCCTGGGAGTTTCAATGCTGCAGTCAGTCAGTCCCTGCTCAGAGAGCACTTCCCACACGGTTTACGTACAACAAGAACATAAAGTAACGTGCAAAATGAAGAAAATGCCAATTTTCAGTCTCTGGGCTATTTTCACCAAGCTGTGAACAGAAGACTGAAATTCAAGCTAAATATCAACTGTGGATGGTTTTGTGGCGTCAGGGAAGTGCCACACAGAAAAGGTTGAACCAGCAGGTTTCCCTGAGTAACTACTTAGTTACAAATTCTGAATTATTTCTCTCAAGCTGCAAGAGCTATTACAGCAATTTCTCCTTGAAATCTTGAGAGGGTTCAATCATATTCAAGGAGAATTAGTGTTCCAACTGATCAGAGTGTGGACAGGGAGTCACTTAGTGTGCTCCCACTTCCATCAATCTCACTAAAGGCTCACAGAGATCAACCGAAACAATCCACCTGACCTCAAAAACTTCTGCATCAGTCCCCTTAGTGCCTGTTAACAACACTCCAAAGATGCAGTTTATGTTGAAAATTGATTACTCAAAAGTAAACATATAAAGCTGTAAGTAGGCATATAAATATACTGAAGGGATGCTAAATGGAAAGGCTATTTCCCCAGGAAGCCAGAGAAAGAAGAACTCTTAACAAAAGACCACTTCAAAACCAAAAATATTTTAGCTCAGCACTATATTCTCTAGGCAAAGATCATTAAATATTATTTGAGATGAGTGAAAGAGAGAGGGAAAATGTGTCCCAGATTTAGATGAAGACTGATGCTCGTGTAGAAGGAGCTGGAGGTATTTGACAGAATGGTGGGGGTTGGAAAGGACATCTGGGGATCATCTTCTCCAGCTCCCCTGCTAAATCAGAGTCCCCCAGAGAAGGTTGACCAGGATCATGTCCAGGCAGGTTTTATATAAGGAGACAAGGAGATTCTTGTTCCAGAGCTCTGTGAGCCTCACAGTGAAGAATTTTTTCTTCATGTTCAAATGGAACTTTGTGTTCCACTCTGTGCCTGTTGCCCCTTATCCTTACTGGAAACCACTGAAAAGAGCCTGACACCCACACTTTAGATACTTATTATTGATAAGATCTCCTCTCAATCTTCTGTTCCCCAGCCTGAGCAGCCTCAGGTCTCTCAGCCTTTCCCAAGAGCAGTCCTCCAGTCATTTGAGGCAGCATCAAAACCTTCAGCAGCAGTTAGAAAGGGCTGATTAACATTCAGATGGTGCAGCCAGAGTTTGTGAAATACAGAGCTACATAATTCATAAATAGCAAGCGACATTAAATAGCATTAAAGATCCTGCTTATGCAAAAGCAAAGACACATGGAACGGGTGCCAGCACACCCAGCATACGTCCCAAGGCCTGGCTGGCCTGGCTTCCCTGGCAGCTGCCACAGGCCCCCACAAACACCCCTCTCCTCTTCAGCAGCAGGAGGGAGAGGGGGGCTCCTGAATCCCCACCACAAGGCAAGAGCAGCTGGAGGGACAACAAACACTGAGGGGAGCCTGGAGCTGCTCCAGGCAGGGAGAAGTGAACTCATCAGGTTTAGCAGCAGATTCCTCTCGGAGAGAGGTGCTGGTGAAGCCGCATCCACCCCAGCACCAGGCTGGGCTCAGCACCAACACAGCTGGGGCTGCACATGCTTCTGAACTCTGCCAGTCACCCACTGCCATAAAAGTGTCAGGGCCGGGCGTTTAATTGGGGATTAATGGAGAACAAAAACTGGGTGCTCCATCAGAGACACCACTGCATTCTAAAGAAACAACAGGCCAAGTTGTCTATGCAGTGATTCACCTTCCCTGAGGTCAATGAAACTGCAGCAGCAGGAAATTTTGTCCCATTACAAGGATCTAAGCAAATACTTCCTATTGAATCATTTATCTAATTAATCTCATTTTTTCAGCATGAATGCTAACAGGCTCCAGATTCCTCTCATTTTTTTATTTGCAGTTACTCACTGAATAATCCCTGCCCGTGACACTGCTGTGAGTTACAGAAGGATGGGAGAATTTCTGCCCTGTCCTCGAGGTTCCATACCACATTTGTGTCCACCAGGAATACACGATTTGGAAAGCTGAAGTTATTCTGTGCCATTTGCTGGAAGGTTGATGCTATTGCTCAAAAAATTTTGCCAGTGAACTTAGTAAAGCACTTGAAAAAAAATGAGCACTACAAATTCCGTGAAAAAACATAAACCAAAGATCATTTACTACTCTTCCTCTATTGCTTACATTAAAAAACAACGAGGAGAAATAATCCCTTTTGGTTTTCCCTCTCTTAAAATGAATGCAGAGGTTTTGTATGGTTATGAATAATTGAACAACCCGGTGATTTATAGCTATTATATATTTATATGTTCTCGCTCTGTTGTTTTTCTTTCTTTTAACCAGCGTCTGCAGAGATGAACTATTCCATGGATCACCCTGCCATGCTCAAGGCTCATTTTTTGCCCAATGTGCCACATATGAGCAGCTTATTCATTACAGTCATTGTTTTAAGGATGTCCTTTCACTGCTCCCTTTGTTTCCTGAGGGTAGTCCCTTATTAAAAATCTTGAGAGCAGGTTCTCTCAGGTTTCCCCAGACATCTGTTCCATCCCTTATGCTACTGCACATTAGTAATTAACATTTGTACAGAGTTAATGTTTAAAGGCCCAGCTATGCCTGACACCATTCTGCCAGCAGCTCATCCCCATCCCAACCATGATCACCACGCAGCAGAGACCCAGTAAACAACACAGGCCACAGTCAAGGATGGAGCATGCTGCAATTGAAGCAGGATGGGACAAGCCTTGGTCTTGCAGGAGCATTTTGGCAGAGCACTTCTCAAAGGTGTTGCTCAAGCTTCTGGGTTGTTCTGGAGTAACCAGAGTAACTGTGTTCTCCTCCTGCACAGCTGTTAACTGGGGAAAGCGCTTCAATCCTTTCTGAATTAAAAAGCAAACCAAAAAATACCACATCCCAGGGAAGGCTGAATCAAAAGTGAAAAAACACCTCACCATTTTTTCTGGCTGACAGTCATGCACAAAAACATTTCAATAGATGTTGCTAAATGCTTCTCAAAACATTAATGTCACTACCAAAAATTCCTTAAGAGTGGAGCCCACGGTCACTAGAGTGCATTATCTGTCATTTGCTCCTTTTTCAAACCCTCATGTTTACACTCTGCAATACTCAAAGCACTTCTGGTTTGTCACAACTGTCCCCTCCTGGTGAATTATCCTGCATTCTCTGCAGCCAAGGCAGCAGGAGCTGAAGGATTCTTTGCAAACAGTAATACTGTGTTCTGAAAAAGCACAGCCATTCTCCCTCTTTCATTTTAACAACCATTTGTTGACTGGAGGAAAATAAAAGGATTAACAGCTCTCATGCTTCCAATTAAATGCTTTGGCCTCCTCTACCTTGCTTTTTAATCAGTGGCTCAGGGGCCCATTCCTTGTATACACTAGTGAATTTCATATTAGCTCTTAATGAAGCAGTTACTGACAGCTGGGAATGAAAGCTGCATAGAACAGAGGAAATTACTATTGGACATAATTTGCCTTCCAAATTGCATGTAAAAATAATGGCAATTGCACACCAGTTTGTTTGTGTACAGTTTACCTATTTGCACCAATTGCTACATGAGCTGCTGCGATGTGTTACAAAACCTGCTGTTTCTAAAGCATAAAGATCACTGTGCTACGTTAATCTTATTTTAATCTGTTGAATTTACTGTATTTATCTCAAAAGCCCTACTTCCTATCTCCAGCTTACTGGACCAAGAGGTCATCAACCATAAAAAAATCACATTTAACATGAAAAAATTCCACCACCTGAGTAAAACACACTCAAAGAATTGACATTTGTATTTTTCTTTCAGCATCCGAAGCCATCCCCTGTGATGGTTTCTTTCATCATCACTTCCTCAGGTTTTGAAGGCTGTCATCAGGACTTACACAGGAACTCCAGTGTTCCCCACCACCTACAACTTTGCTTAACTGAGCAGACTTGCAAGTCCTTCACTTTTTTGAAGAGGAAGGATTACTAAGGGTTAAGGCACAGCATCCCAGAGTAACCTTCAGCAGCAGCCATGGCATTTCCATCAGTCTGGACCAAATGAAGAAGAGCATAAAGATGACAAAACCATCAAGAAAACTTATCTTCCTCCCCCCCACCTTTATTCAGAGAGGAATTCCAACAGTATTCAACATATCTCAAAAGCTTCCTTCATTTGCATTAACCAGTATTTCAGCCAGTAACACTTCAGTAATTAAAACAAAATCAGACAACTTATAGCCATCTTACGGTAATAATACCCTTCAGATTTTGGCAGTAATGAAGATAAAGCAATAATACACTCAAATAATTGTTCCCCACAGTTTGGAAGCACTTGGTTAGCTATTAGCCTAGAGCACAAACATGGCTCATTAGGACTCTTGGGTGGTGTGGCCAGAGCACTTGATGGTGAACACTGAAGCAAAGAAATTGAGTCCTCTGCTCTTTCCTTATCCTGGATAACCAGGTCTCCTGTTTCCTTCTAGTAAAGGCCCAGTTGTTCCCCTAGCCTTTCTTTTACCACTGACATATCTATAGAGAGAGGCTCTTCTTGTTGCCCTTGACCTCCCTGGCCATTTTTAATTCTCCCAGGGCCCAAACAAATGTCAAGCAGCTCTGGATAAAAGGATGGAGGAAGCAGATGGAGGAAGCAGGTGAAAGAAGCAGGTGAAGGAGGCATGAACAAGGAGCACACTAGGACTGCAGGGGGTGAGAAAGTCTCATGTCATCACTCTTCCTTTCCCAGAAGCAGCACACCTAAGAAGTGGACAGATACCTTCTTGCAGGCAGAGCAGCAACTTTAGTGTTGCTAGTGGGACAAAAAGCTTTCCATGTGCTGCAAGCCCAAAGCAAAGAGCAGGATCATTACCCTGATTATTCCCAGTGCTAAAGATTGAGTACTGCAGGATACAACAATTGTTGGAAGCAAATTAAAAAGGTAAAGTGAACGTCCAGCTTCATCAAGTCAGGCTACAATCATTAACTCCCAGGACTAAGAGATTATACCAACAGGCATCTCTAAACCTGAAAGAAACAGAGGATACCTTTCCCAGTGGAACAACAGCAGTAAATTTAGCAGAATATTGTCCAAGATCCTTATCCTGTATCCCACACAATTTGTCTGAATCCCACCTTGGGAAGCTACAGTCTTTTATCTCTATTTGGTGGACAGACAGAGCCTCAGTGATTAATTCCTTCCACTGAGGATGTGAAAAATTCCTGGATGTACTGAATATAAAAGAAACTTTGAAGGGACCAAAAAGAGTAAGTCATTAAAAGTACCCTTAATACCAGATTTTGCTGGGCTATGCTAACAACTACTAACTCATCCACACCTACTTTTCAGCCAGCTCCAATAGAAACAAAAGCAGGAAAGCTTTGGCTCATCCAGGCAGGAAGGTTTATAGCAGAGAACACAAGAACAGTTTAAGAAATTTAATAGATCCTTTCGTAACCAAAATCAGAACAGTGCCTGGGAGGGGCTTGTGAAATCAGAAGGGTTGAGCAAATGACAAATGGAATACTGTGGGCTAAAAGTCAGAGGCCTGTGCTTGACTCCCAGCTCCAATAAAGTCCTCCTATGTGATCCTGAGCAAAAAAACTTGACCTGTCTGGGTTTCTGAGCCTTGGATGCTCCTTCTCCACTTGCCTACAAAGACCATGGCAGGGTTCTCACTGCTTGCCCAGCACATGGCCCTGCTCATGATCCCAACTGGAGTATTTGCACTGGAATGCAGTACAAATGCAGTGCAAAAACTATTAACATGTGACTAATGCCAGCATTTTCATAAATTAGACAAGCAGTGTACAATGTAATATAATCTTCCTTTTCAGGAAACACGAGGACTTTCACCAGGAAAGAGAATTCATGTAGAGGGGCTCACACACAGACAACTCCAGAACAAACACTGTGATTAAGATTCTCCTGGTCTGGTTTTGGCAAAAATTGATAAAAATGACAGATACACGTGTCAAAAGAGATGAAGAATTGCTGCACAAAAATCCACACCAGTTAATGTGCCAGAGCAAACAAAACTACCTGGAGTCATATCAGATAAAGACATAGATAAAACACTGTCACAATAAAAAAAATAGTAATACAAAACGTTTGGCTGGTGAACAAAAATCATACTTGGAGTGGAAAAGCATCAGCAGTCAAAACTGACTAGTATATAGATATACACACTGGCTCTGCTCAGGACACCCATCACCTCTGAAAGCACAGCTGCAGGAAAAACACTTCAGGATTTCTCCACTCACCTCTGGTCACTCAGCATGAGACTGCTGGAAGAGGAATGACAAACTAAAAGTGCAGGGACCTGATTGATGTGACTGAAGCTGTCCCACAGACAACTCTTTGTAGAATCATACAAGGTTAGGGGCTGGAAGGGTCCTCTAGAGAGCCAAACTCCTCTGCCAGAGCAGGATCACTCAGGGCAGGCCACAGAGGAACACATCCAGGTGGGTTTTGAAAGTCTCCAGAGAAGGAGACTCCACAACCTCTCTGGGCAGCCTGATCCAGGCTCTATCACTCTCACAGTAAAGAAGTTCCTCCTCATATTGAGGTGGAGCCTTCCATGCTCAAGTTTATACCCATTGTTCCTAGTCCTGTTACTGGGCACTACAGAGAAGAGATTGGCTCCTTCCATTTCACACCCACCCCTCAGATATTTATAGACATTAATAAGATCCCCTCTCAGTCTTCTCCTCTCAAGACTAAACAGCCCCAGTTCTCTCAATATTTCTTCATAGAGGAGATGCTCAAGTCCCTTAATCATCCTCATAGCCTCTGTTGGACTCTCTCCAGTAGATCCCAGTCTCAAATTGGGGAGCTCAAAACTGGACACAGTATTCTTTTCTCCTGGCAAAGGTGGCAATGGAAAGGCAGATGAACTGATCAACGTTGGGGAATCCTCTTCCACCAAGCTGGAACCAACTGCCATCAACTGCAGCCTGCAATAGAGGACAGATGCAAACCCTGCTACCCTGCCCTCTTCTTCCAGAAGATTAAGCTACTAACAGTAATTTTAAGGACACTGGTTTATTCTCCTGTATGTCACATCAATGGATGTAAGTAATTTTTATTCCTAGTTTACAGTGTGAGACCCAGAAGACCATTCTGGCTGCTATTACACTAAGATAAAGGAGGACACGTGGGTGTAAATAACAGCAAAATTGACCTTCTGCATGGTCACAATTCAGAGGAGCTACCAAAGGAATAGAGAGTGGCACTAGACAGCACTGCAGAGCAACAGAACTGAGCCTGGAAGGAAGACTGTCAATTGCCAGGCTACACTGAAAATTGTACACAAGTTTCTGCAAAAACACAACCACGTACAGAAATATTTTAAAGCAGTCACCACTTGTAGCATGATTATAAATTCCCATTTCCCCCAGCTCTCAGGCAGAAGGAACCCCTGCAGTCATTAATCAAACAAGAACAAATACAGAGACTGACATGTTTCTCTTTCTGGTTAACAGGTGAAGCCTTGTTAATTGCTTTGTTAACAGTTAACGAACCTTACTGACTGCTTTGAAAGCCAGGACATCAGCCCAAACATTTTACACAATAAGAGAAACAGAAAATCAAATGTAGGGTGTTTTTTTTTTTCAGGTACAACTTCTGCAACACCCCCTCTCCTCACAGTGGAAATAGAAATGAAAAAGGTCACACGAGCCAAATAAACACGTGTCCCTGTGGATGAGCACTGAGGAGATCATCTTGCTCTGCTCACTACGAGCGGGTGGGATTGGGGAAAAGGGAGAGCTCAGTTTTGCTGGATCCTTCCTTGCCAAAGGCTGTTTTGTACACTTATCTTTGATTACGTCCTTCGTGTGACCTTAAGGGGCAGCAAAAAGGCCACCTAATACATCTGCCTCATTTATTTTAAATCTATTTACACACAGGACTCACATTTTAATGAATCCATTTTGACATCTTGGTCATCAAAGACAGCGCTGGTGGCAATAAAAGGGGTGCAGAAGTGTTACAGACTGTTAAAGGAGCTAATATTCAGGATGATAAGAAGACATTTGACCCCTACCAAGAAGCAGCTAACTCCCACCATTTATCAGTGAGTCACATACTTGCTCTTTACTTGGTTGCAATAGTAATTAAGTCAAATGGTCTCCCTACGACTAATAAAAAGGAAGCAGTAAAGATTCATAATTCATACAGATTATTTTGTGGCTGTGACCCTCCAGTTCTGGTGCAAGTATCTGATACACTAAAAATCAATGAAGTACCAAATGCTAAAGCACAGGCTTGAGAAGAAACATTTTCACTCTCACAGTGTAATTAGCTTGATACAGTCATTTCCTACAGTAAAACTCGTTGCCACTGGAAAAGAATACATTCCTTACAGCAATTTGGACTTTAATTAAAATCAGCTACCAAGATGTGTCTTAATTTGGGTCCTGTTCCCATGTTAAGCACAAAATAAAGCAGACACCCTCTCTTGTACAGGAGGTGAAGCACAGGGACTCGTCCAGCATGACCCACTGCATGGCTTTGCTTCTAAAAACAAAAAGTTTTATTTGAAAACAAAAAAGTTACATGAAAACAACTGTTTAAAATACATACATACGCCCTGAACTCCACAGGCAGCTGAAGGGTTCCCACCTATGTACCCACCCAAAGCTGTCAGGAATAAAACTGAAAAGGGGGGACCAACACCAGAGTCCCAATCCCTCACTCCTCTGTGTGAAAAGTAAATTTAAACCCAGACTTATAAAGCTCTTCAAGTGCCTATTTCCCATCGATTTCATTGAACTGAGAATTTAATGGGTGTTAGACACCTAAATAGCTCTCAGGAGAGGTCTGAGAGATTTCTCAACATATTCTGCTCTCAGAAATCAAATATTTAAGTAATGAATTTGGTTTTCTTAACCTGACATTATCTTAAAAACCTAATTCTATTTAGAGAAATCCATAGGCTGGTTCTCAGTCCCAAGGAAGTGATCTACGTTTGATCTAGACAAGGAGCTGCTGCACCTCATACCTTCCTCCTCTGGATCATTCCCAAAACACTCAATAAAATCATGACTCTCAAGAGTTTGTTTTTGTAAGAATTAATAATCTTGGGATTATGTTTTTGCCACTCAGTTTCCTTATCCTATATTTTATTTGTAGGAACTCTTTCAAAACAACACCAGAGTTTTAGCTCAATACTAAAACAGTAAGCAAATGCAATTCTGCCCATGACAACAGAAACTTTACAGACTTTTTTTAATGGTTATTTCATGAGAGTCTCTCCATCAACTCACATAGTGGAGCGGGTGTGTAAGTACAAGGAAAACAAACTTTAAAGAGAGAAGAAAAAAGGCAGGGTGGGAGAGAAGAGAACTACTTTACAGCTACTTCTGTCACAAAGAAGAAAGTTGATTATCACTCTTTGATAAGGAAGAAGAAAGCTGTCTACTGCTTCTGAAGCTAAGCTGGTATATAATTTGCCTTTAAGTTCTTTGACTTTCCCCCATGAGCCTTTCTTGTGCAAGGTTACACACGTCAACCACCAGCAACTGGGTTTCTGGCTCTCTGCAAAGCACACTTTGGAATCTCTGAACCCCTGCCCATGTCCTGTGGCAGACACCACAGGAGAAAACCTGGTCAGCAGCAGCCTGGCCTTGGAAAGGGTAAAAGCAAAGCAGAGAGCAGAGCAGGGGGAAGCTGGGAACCAAGGAGCCCCACCTGGGAAGGCTCCAGTTCTAAGGGAGCCAGCATCACCTTAAAATCCAGCATGCATCTTAAAATCCCCCCACAGGCTGACACGACCAGACTCAATTCCAGCAGGGTATTTCCAAACACCCCACCCCAGTGAGATCCCCACAGAGCTGCTTGTGGGAGCGAGGATGTGTGTGGGAAGATTATAAAATGCTCCACCATGGCAGGATCCAATTGCTTTTCTCTCAAATCCCCACTCTCTCCTTATTTTCCAGGTAATTGGTCAGTGCTGTGCAAAACAAATTCCCCTTCCCTCTGCAACTCGAGCTCTGCATAGTCCAGCTGGTTTTGAGTGATCCCTCAACAATATGCCAGAGCACTGATACGCCCACTGGTTCTGTTCCACACCTCGTGGGTTTCTATTTTCCCAGGAACTCCGTGGCAGGTTCAGTGCTGTAGCACAAAATCCTCAGTGACCTTCTACCCCCACCCAGCCCTCGACTCGGGCAATGAAAATCGATTTTTCTCCTCCTCACTGTACAAGATTCTCACACGCTCTCCTTGCTTTGCTATGAGACAATGGAAAGTTGCACAGGGAGCAGCATGGGTGAAGCCAGGCTTCTGTACAGCCCTGAAAGCAACCAGTCTGAGCAGCCAGAGAGGCAGCAATATGAAGACAAGGTGGCAGCTACCTCTCTGTGTCCAAAATGCCCCGACCCAGGCTGCTTTCAACTTAACAGTGGCAAAGCACGAGGACCTGCCTCGTGGCTGGGTGATAGACACAAAAGCAATAGCTTGTATTCATGGAGTCAGGAGCATGAAGTGAGCTTTAATAATTAATCCTACAAGAAGCTAAGATTAAAGAACTATTAAGTACAGAACAAGCTATTAGTAGACTACTGAAGGCACATTTTTCACACTCGAACACCCTGATTATGAGAAGGGACATTGGGTCTTTTTCCTTGGATGATGAAGAAATAACAAGGAAGTCTTTTTGAAAATCTACATGCCTTCAGGTGGCACATTCTGGAAGCAGCTACACCCAGAGACAGCAACAGCAAATAGAACCATTTCAGCTATGCAGAGGAGATGGAGTTCAAGCAGACCCAGGTGGACAGGGCTGGGAAGGGACTACAGAGTGCAGGCTGCAAACAGCAAAGCTTCTTTGGTCCCCTTCAAACAGGTCCCACAACACTGGGGTGAAGAATACACCCAGCTCTCACATCTGACCACCTTTGCAGACCTCTGCAACCCATCACTGCCCGGATCCTGAGCTTCTCCCATTTCCCAGATGTTTTATTAACTGCCTGAGACTCCTCAGCTCTGCTTTTAAGCCCCTCTCCAGGCCTGGACAGGCAGTCTCCTACTTCTGAATAAAGACAAAGCATTAACCCCTCTTCTCTGCAGCACGGGATATTATATTCTTGTTACAATAATGTTTTTTCTTTAAGATAATTAGATCTACAAATCAATACAGTCCTCTCCCAGCAGCAATTACAACTGATGAAAGATGGCTATCAGATCAGTAAGGATGGAAGGCCATTCAAATAGTGGCTCTTATCTTTAATGCTATCTGTCCCATTTTCAAGTATAGATATTAAATAGCATTGCTTTTGCTTCCCTTCTTAGAAGGTTCCATTTCCACAGAGAGAAAACACAATTCATCTCAATGTGGAGGTTCTGGTTGCCAGAGCATTGCTGCTCCTGTTGCACTGTTCTAACACTGTATTACCCCACCTCCTTGCTCCAGAGATGTTTCATCACACTTGAAACAGCCAACATCAGACAAGATGGTGGAGTCAATGACCAGGCTTTGCTGGTCATCAACAAATCACAAAAGAATCCTACTGGAGAGCATGAAATTTGAGTATAAAAATCCTGGATTTTAAGCATTCTGAAAATCTTGCCTTGAAAAAACACTAATATGTGGTAAACCCCTCCAGAACTTCACAGATTTCTGATGGGTCTTTTACAAACAACTGAATTGCTTCTGCAAAGAAAGTAATTAGATGGAAACAGAACACCCTCAGGGATAAGAGATAATTTTGTTCACATACTGGAGCACCTAAGTTAGAGATAATTTTAATGATGGTTACCAAACAGGAACAATTTCTGAAAATAGAAATCAATTGCAAAATAGTGCTTTTCACTTTGACAAAAAAAAAAAAAAANNAAAAAAAAAAAAAAAAAAAAAAAAAAAAAAGAAAAGGGAACCATTCAAACGTCTTTCTTCACTGCTTGTTTTGTTCCTGGTTTCATATAAAACCCTTTCTTGGACTTGGGAACTCACTTCCACTGTGTCTTGTTCTGCTTTTACGACTCCATTAAGGTCACAACTATCTCTGCTTCACTCACGGAATGATCTCTTCTCTGCTCCCCTTGGCTAAAATGTCACTCTAGTGGGGCTGACCTTCAAAGCTTTCAGCTTTAAAATAACTCGCTCCAAGTGGCAGTTTCATTTCCCATTTCATTTCCCATTGACTGAGTAAAAGAAGTGTCTGGAGCAGGTTCTCAGGTCCATTACCTTCCTTCACACTGAACTTGGACTCGAATGGTCAAAGGCTGGTGGGTCTGTTAGAGCTGCACACCCCACTACACCCTATTGGTCTTTTCTTCACCCACTCCCACCAGAAGCTCATTTACCTTCTATGCAGTTAAGGGAGTGAAGAACCCAGAAGAACTATATATTGAGAGACTTTAACTTCTTTTCACTATATTGCCATTTTTTTTTTCAACTTTATATTTAAGCTGAAAACTAAGATGGTTCACCCTACAACACAAAGAGGCTGTTGCTAATTTCAGATGCACTGACCATGCTGGTGTCCTCCCTCGGGCACTGGACCCTTTGCAGGACAAGAGCCACAGGAGAGTTTGGCTCTGACACTGCAGCTGCACAGACCCAACTCCATCCATGGCTCAAAAAGAACTCAGCTTTATGCTCAAGCCTCTCAGCCTGGGAATCTCCCAGACAGATGCCATTACCCTTATGTAATTATCATAGCTATAAGAGAAACAGCATACAAGAACAAAGGCTTAATTACTAGCTCTAATTAGCTTTAAGCTAAAGGGGATTTAATGTAATTTTCTGATATGGATGTCAAAGGGGAAAAAAAAGCTTTTTGTAACCATTCACCTAGGTTCCTGACAATGAAATTTTGTAAATAGCCATGGTGGGAGGAAAAAGGACTCTAAGATCAGAAGAGAGCCAAAGCTATTTTTAAGTTTATTGGTAAACACTTCTTCAAATAGTTTACATTAGTTAAGATTTCTTTTTGAACAAAGAGCTTTATGACAGGCGTCAGCATCACCAGAGCACCTCTCAGAAGCTCATAACTATTCTTCCCCTAACAAAAGAAGTGGTAGCAGGTGCTTCAAAAATAACTCGTGCTTCTTCCTTCCTGATATTTTGGGTTTTCACAGCTTATGGTTGGTTTTGTGCCAGTTTGTTTTACTGTTCTAAGGTGTGAAAATGTGTATGTGCCCAGGTTGCACACACCGAATGAATCAACGAGGAGGGCAGCAAAGCCATGATGCAGCAATGTGTAAGCTTATGACTTTGGCAGATGGAAGTGCAGAGGCTTCTTCACTGCAGGGCCACCAAGATTGGCCAAACTTCCATTTGTCACTAATACTTTATCTTACATTGTCTGAAACTTGTGAAAAACTGCTGGCTCAAAATATTCCCTGCTGCTCTGCAGAGTGGCAGATGACAATCATAGAATCATTTGGTTGGAAGAGGCCTTTAAGATCATCAAGTACAACTGTTGGTTGGAAGAGACCTTTAAGATACATCAAGTACACCCTGCACTGCCAGGGTCCCTAAACCATGTCCCCCAGCACCACAGCCACACAGCAAATACATCCCCACATAATCAAGGAAGACACGACGTGGTGTGCAGAGTTCCACCACACCCTTTAGCTGAAAAACAACATTTTAATGTGAAGTCTATGGACTAGGAGCTGCTCAAGATTTCTGGTCCCTCACTGAACACCTCTGTGGAGGGGTAGCAGGCTGAGGGGAGCCATGGAGGTGCTCACAGAGGTGCTTACACAGAACCCTGCCCAAAGCTTTGCAGGTTGGCCCCAGATTTTAACAGCCCAATTGGAAAACTCTTCCCTTTCGGAAGCGCTCCCCACGTTCTCAACATCACAAAGTCAGAAGCAGCTTTCAAAGTCAAACGAGAGCATTTGTCTGAGCTCCTCTTGCCTCTGCCCCTTCACTTTGTAACAGGACTTTGCTTTTCCTTGTGGGCACACCAAAGTCCTTGCAAAGTCTCCAGCAAAAACACCTTTAGCCATACAAAGCAACTCGCCCCATATTCATCTTTTCCCCCCCCTCTCTCTCTCGCTGCTTTTCTTGATAAAGAGTCAAATTAAAGTTCACTGGAGCAAAGATGCGGCAGCGACGGCTGCCTGCCTCAGGCCACTTTCCACTCCTGAGATTTACAAGGCAGCCACTTGGAGCTGATTATGTACTTTCAACAACACATTTCTGACTTGACATCGGGTCGCCTAAGAGTTCTAAATTTAAACCCCGCTGCATTCTAGTGCAAGGGACGTCTGCCCTGCATGGACCTGCTGCCTCTGGCCATCCCACACCTTCCCGAGCATCTCCAGAGCCACAGCACTCTGTCCCTCCATCCCCAGAGCCACGCAGCAATCTCCAACATCTGTGCCACGTGTGGAATGTACTATAATTAAAACTCACCTGCCTAAAGCATGCTGTGGGTATAAATACAATATATTAATTCGTACTATTACCTTACGTTTCCTCCCAGCAGGTCATACTATTTTTAAACCCTCTGTAGCTCTGATTATAGCTCAGCTAACAATAGTACATAAATACTCCACATTCAGCATTTCCATAGCAAATACATGCAGCTCCTCTTTACTAATGCCCAAGTCCAACCCTCTTGTCAGGATACCAAACAGTTACCAAGCTATAAGCACTTAGGTCTTTCTTTTCTTTTCTTTCCCATTGATACAGATTGCTCAGAAATTAATCCATCAGTTTCTACCACCCAGAACAGAACCCAAGCCTTTAGCACCAATCCCCCACCACCACCCCAGTCACAGATGGCCCCAACGTGCCCATTTCACAGCCCTGACCCCCAGGCAGTCCTGCACAGGCAGCCCAGACCAAACCATGGTGGAGCTGAGCCCTGGGACAGAGCAGCCCCACATTCCACCCCCAGTCCTGCTTTCCTGGTCTGAACCGAGGGCAGAGCAGCTCCACACTCCACCCCAAGCCCTGCTTTCCTGGTCTGAACCCAGGGCAGAGCAGCTCCACACTCCATCCCCAGCCCTGCTTTCCTGGTCTGAACCCGGGGCAGAGCAGCACCATGAGCTGCTGGCAATTCTTGGCCAACACAGCAGGAAGGCAGGAGCACTTGCTACATACTCTTGTTGTATCTTGAGCTCCTCTGGCTACTGCTTCAGGCTGCAGCAACACCTGTGACAGTATTAATCAATATTCATTATGTCCTATTAAAATGGAGTGTGTCTGGCCAAGTTCATTCCTTGTATGAGCAGACACAGCTTCAGTGAATTCAATACTGGTCACATCTGTTGATTGACACTGGCATGGCATGTCTGGTCCTGCTTTATCTCCCATGAGACATCTCTTCCTGAGATTTGCCAAAATAAGTGTTGCACGGTTGCTTTTATTTTCTGGGGTTTTAGGGATTTGGCTGGTTTGGGGTTTTTTTTGTTTTTTTAAACCATGCATTCAGAAGAAAATGTCTAAAGAAACTGTGGGGTCTAAATTCCAATCATTATGGGGGACTGTTTGCCATTTTGTTTCCATCACATCAGCAGACTGATCACTTGGTAACATCACTTCTATTTTACAAAGAAGCTGGTTCTTGATTGAAATTTAGCATCACATTCATTGGTGGCTTTGAAAGATGTTTGCCTTCTCAATTTTAACAGCCTGAAATTCAGTAGAAAAGTATGGTCTTTACTACTATGCCAATTACTGTAGGTTAAACCTGGAAAAATAACTATTCTTACTGCACTCACATACCTGTAGAATCAAATCATGAATGCATTAAGGCCACAGAATAGACACCAAAAAACTGCAAACACACACCCCAGCCACCTAACAGTTAAAGTGCTTTTTGGAACTGAGACCTCCATGTCAAACCCAAGTTAAACTGAACTCAAACAGGAGCATGGCTGTGATCACCCAGAGGATTTGAATTTGTCCATAATCAACTTAAATTACTGGCTGTATATCCTGCAAATATTAACTATATGTAATCTCCAGTTCACTTGTATATTGAGCTCCAAGAATTACAAGGCATTTTAAATTACCTAGGTTACCCAAGCCTACTGAGATTTACTGTAGTCTTTGCTTAATAGAATATTTGTCTCATCAGAAGCAATTACATTTTCATCATTACCTTTGGTGACTCCATTAAACATGGTGGCATTTTAATTTTTAAAAGTCTTCAGTATTACAGGCTGCCAGCCTGTTAAATTTTTAAACACCCCACTCCACAGCTTTACTGCTTTATTTTCCTGCAGTCAGAGATTTTTGCAAATTTAAGCCCACAACATCCACACTTCTTCCCCTCTCTCTGCCCCTACAAACCTGCTACCTTGAAACTCCCATTTAGCAATGTCTCTGTTGAACAATAGGCACCACCTAGGAGCAGAGTCTCCAGAAGATACAGGTTTATTGGGTTCACACAGAACAACTTAGGACTGCATTGTAAATTACACAGCAACACATTTTCAAATGACTGGGGTGGCTTCCTTGGTTGTTTCATTCTCAGGAGCTCGCTGTCAGGGTGTGCTGGGAAGACAAATGGCATCCTGGGA
>VYZU01083146.1:0-35838 GCA_013401355.1 Ceyx cyanopectus | reverse complement strand
CCCGCCGCTACAAGCCAAAGATTTTATTATGTTCAGAAATCTGTAGTCTGAAATAAAGTGTAGACTGTGTTCAGGATCCAGACTGGCTGTAATTATTTATTTAGTGTATGGATGTTGGTATATATATATATATATATATAAAAAAAATATATATATACATACACGATACGCTGTGTATATAGTGCCATTTTGGTGGCATATCTAGGTTTTGTTTTCAATGAATCGGTGTAGCAATTTTTAAACCACTCATGCCTTATTTAAAACCCTGACAATTTTTTTTTTTACCCTCTTAAAAAAAAAAATCTTGTCTATTGCAGTTGTTCTTTTCTTCCCGCATCTCCCTTTTTAATAAGAAATAAAATCCACCTTGTAATAATGGTTATATATCACCAGCTTCTGCGGGAAAAATGCCTGAAACCGTCTGGAAGCTTAGAGCTCCGGGAAATGTTGAAAAGGGATTTGCCTGACAGCTCCTCGCCTCGCTCCCAGCGGGTTAGCTCTCATCCTGAAATTCCATCGAGGAGTGAGAGCTCCCAGACAGGGCAGACCCACAGCAATAAGAGGACCAGAGTGATCATCGCTCGGCATCAGGGCGCTGAGCTGCCGCTTCCCGGGAGCGTTCTTCGCTCCTTGCCCTCCACTTTCCCTCCCAGGGCTCGGGATCATGTTTGCCCGTGTACGTGGGAAGTGTGGGGTGGTGGATGGACTCCCAGCTGTGGCCGCCACTCTGTTTTTCCACCCACCCCAGTTAAATTCGGCTGCGCCTCGTCCCGGGGGCGCTTCTTTTCTCTGGGGGCACCAGTAAGACGGGGTCGAGGCGTGCCCGTGGATTTGTCCTCAGGCCGTCAAGGGCTGTAGTGTCCAACCCTGGCGCCCACGCGGGTCTTGTGTGGGGCCCCGCGGAGCCGAAAGCGGGCGTAGATGGTCCACTCCTCACGGCCCCAGCAGAAATCGGGCGCCGGGGTGGGCGGAGAGTCGCTGGGCCCGGCGATGGGTTTGTCTGACGGATTTTCCTTTCCGGTCTCTTTCTTTCTGCTCCCCTGAATCCTCCCCGAGTCTCGCATCCAGCGGGACGGAGGCAGAAACGGGCAGGTCTGGAGGTGGGGTGAGATCAGAGACAGGGAAGTCCCTCTCTGGTCCCCCAGGCGAAGGACGGGGCAACGCCGGAGCCATGTCCCGGGGGAGCGCGGTCTGGTGGGCTGAGGCGCGGAGGTAGACGAGTAGCGGCACAACCGGACGGCACCTCTTATCGAATCTGCAGCACCCCACGCCCCAGCAACCAACTGCCCTGTCGGAGACATTAGGGGGTTTCGGGCTATTCAAGGAGAAGAGGAGCAGAGAGGCAGCGGGAGGTGGCCTCTATCTATTTTGTTTGCCTTTTAACTACTTCTGATTAGCGCTGCAGTTAGCTGTCACGGATTGGGACGGAGGCGCAGGCCGGGTCTGCCCTGCCCCACGAGAGCCCCCTGCTCTCCGCACCCGCTGCTGGAGGGGCAGGACCCCTCCTCCACTCCACCCTGCTCTGCCGGCCGAGGAGACTGCTCCTGTCCGCAGGCCTAGAAGCTGGGAATACTCGGAGGGCTTAAATAAATGTACAGCGCCATCTAAAGTTCTGCATTTCTTTTCCCCTCCTCTTTTCGGTGGGTTTGAAACGTAAATCTGTCGCATCGAGCTAAATAAACAGTCCTTCAAAGCGGTCGCCGAGAGTCCGGCCCGGCGGGGGTAGCTGCAGATTTCGGTGAGAACCTTCAGACACTCTTCCCAGTCTTCCCTTCTCTTGCTGTTGTCGGGGGTTTGTCTTCCCTCTCCGTACTCCAATCTCAGTTCAATTCTCTGCCTCTTCTCATCTGTCCGCCGCCTCGCACACTCCTGGAGCTGTACAGGGGAAAAATATAATTTCTTCTTAAAAGTCGAGTAATGACTCTTCCCGAGAGCGTTTGCCCTGCCCTGCCGAGGCTATAGGGCACCGACCCGTTTTGTTTTCCTTTCCTGTGGTACTGGCTGGCTTTCAGCGCTGGGCCGAGAGTTGCTGAAGGGGCGCCCTCGCAACCTCCCACCCCGCCGACGGACTCCTGGGCCTGCTGCCTACCTGCAGCCAGGGACACGCTCCCGGGCGCGGGGGTGGCTCTCAGGGTGGGGGGCTCCAGAGGAGGATGAAGAGGGTTTCCTCAGCCGCGGGGTATCCGGCCAAGCTCAGCTCAGCTGAACAAGGGGCGGGGGAAATAAGGGAAGATTAAGGGGAGCCCAAAGAGGATTATTTAAACAAGTCAGGCTTTTTAATGTAATTATGTTTTTAGGATTTCTCGGCAAGACCAGCTGAGGGGGGCATACAAGGAGACTGATGCTGGCCGGTATGGTTCAGGTCTGCCCTCGCTGGGTCCATGAGTGCCCCCGACCCCCCCGTGGGTGCCAGCCCCGCGGGGTTGCTCTCCGGTCGGCAGTCGGAGTGGGGCTCCCCCTGGGGCTCAGCATCAGCCCTGTGGAGCGGCAAGAGGTAAGAGCAGGAGCTGCATCATATTCTCAGTCGGAGAGGGTCAAGATGTGTNCCCCCCCCCCCCCCCCCCCTTTTCCTCCATCCGTTGGTGGAAAGATGCACCGACGCTCATTTCTTCCGCCAAAGCAACCCAAGGGTCAGGCACAACCTCTTGCAGGACTCTGGCCTGACGACCACCCCCCGGGCAGGGGCAGCCCGTCGGCCTGATGCTTTGCATATGCAAATGAGGTTCTGGGGAGGAGGGGAAGGCCACGCGTGGTTCCCCCCGTCGGTCCCCTCGGGCCGGGAAGAAGATCCCGCTGCCTCCTGTCACGGAGCTTGTTCCTTTGTGCCGCCTTTCGAGGAATCAAAGCAGACACGGTTGTGACACGTAGCCCGGCAGGTCAGAGGTCAGATTTCACAATCCCAATTACAATGATTTCTAATGATGTTTATCTTGTGGGTTTCGACGGCCAGGAGCTTTACAAGAGGGCTCTGCTCCCCTCCCCTCTGGATGGAGGGCCCCGGGTGTGGGGGCCCTCGTCTCTGCTCTGGCCGAGGGGGAGAAGTGCTACACCCGGACATTGAACCCTGTGTCCACCCCGCCGAAAGGCGCTGGGAACCAGGTAGCGACGCTGGGAGGCGGTTCGTGGGTCTGGCTCAAAGCCTCCTCTGTGCCCCACTGTGGTGCTCGAGGCCACGTCGGATTAAGGGAATGAATACCACAGTGGTTTTACAGTAAATATTATTAAGCACCGCACCTCTCTCTCCCCATCGTATAAGGTCCGAAGAAGTACTTAAAAGTGACTAAGTGGAGGTAGGAGCTCTGCTCGCCAAACAGACGCTGGTATTTCTCTGGAGACGATTGCCTCTGGGGTGGGGCTGTAGGACCGGCCTTAAACCGTCCGCGCGCCCCCCCACCGCGCACCTCCCAGACCGCTGAGCCGCATCCGAAGCCGCCGGTGGAATCACGGAGAGGGGCGGGTGACGATCCCGTCGGTGAGCTGACTCCAAGCCTCGGGAGGGTCTCAACAACGGGGACACGGCCTGGAGCACCTCCCAGCTGCAAGGCTTCGAATTCTTGTCGGTGAAACCGGTTCGTTTTAACTTTTGTTTTGTCTCACAACAATAAACGCAGAGTGGCAGTCGGATCAAAACACAACTCAAACGGTTTCCTATTAAATCTAATACCGTTCGGAAAAAGCTTTGCCGAATGTTGAAGGACTGGAAGTTGGAGAAAAGGGTTATAAATGCTGAGTTAAAAAAAAAATATACCTGCAACTTTCCATCTGTTGGGGAGTTGAACATGTAGCGCCTGAGCCCCAGCTTGGTTCTGGCTGTTCACAGCAGCGCGCAAGGTGCATCTTTAATGATCTACATCAAATGCCTTTGTAACAGATTTAACAGAGTGTATGTAAAATAGCTAATGGAGCTCTTTCTTCCGATTGAGTAAGTCGGGGAACCAGACTTTGCTGGAAGTAGAAGTCCTTTGCTCTGTGAGCTGATCTTTACTACACCAGGTGAGCGAAACTTAAATTAAAAAAAAAAAAAAAAAAAAAAGTTTGTTTATGTGTTCTTGGTCACTTTGTCAGTTTGAAGATAATGAGAAGGCGAATAAAAACGTTGTTAGCTGCGGCAGCAGAAGAGCCGTCGGGGAAGGGTGGAGTTTAAGGGGCACAGGGCTGCCTATCCGAGACCTCTGCGGCCCGTGGCCAGGGGCAATACCAGTGTCGCCGGTGGCATCGTGGGGGGACTCCGCGGGGCCCGTGGGGTCGGACGTCAGCCGCAGCCCCGCTCTACCTTCAGACTGCTGTCGCGGGGCTCGACTCAGGCACGGAATTGAGCCGTCGCACCAGGGCATTGCGGGGACACAGACGTGCGAGGGTACACATTTTGTTTGTTTGTTTTGTTTCTTTTGTTTTGTTTCTTCTCCCTCCTTTTTTCTCATCCTCGGGTACGCTGCTTGGAGCTACCGGGCTCGGAGAACTGAGGGATCACGCCAGCAGTAAAGGCGTTTTCGATGCAGAGCGCTGCCGGTGTAGCACGGCGGGATCTTCCCCCTCGGTTGTTGCATCCCTGACAGGAGTCCCGGGATAGCCGTCCCCACACCCCAGGAAAGCCATGGACTTTCCCAGGGCCAGGCGAATCCGTCTGACAGTGGTCACTCGCGCACAACACCGGCAAGGGTGGCGGGTGAGGAAAGGGATGGACGGAGGCAGCAAACCAGAGTGGTTGGGGTGGGGGCACCCCTTGGCATCGGTGGGACATAGCCATCTCCACACCTCGTCTTAGCCACTGCCCATGGGGTAGCCGCTGCCCAGCTCGGGATCTGTTTGGGCGGATGGGGTGCGAAAAAGGGCTGTGCTAGCAATGGGGACATGCCGGGACCTCCCACTGCTCCCGGTGACTGCGGAGATGCTCCCTGTCCACTTTCCGGCGTCTCCGTTTGCGAGGACACGCTGAGAAAGCACTGCAGGGACCCGAGGAACGGTAATAGTAACGGGACACTTTTATCTTCCCATCTTTCTTTCTTTGATTACCGAACTTAAAAGACACCCCGTTTCTCACACTGTTTCCCGGTCTTTTGCGGCCGCAGGGTCCCCTGCCAGCGGAGAGAAAGGGTCGGGGACCCTGCGGGGGGTCCCAGTGCATTTCGTTGTCCTCTCATGACAACAGACTTTTTACGAAATAGGTGAAATAGGAGAAGATGCACCTGCACGGCCTTGCCGGGACCGGGAGCCCAGCTAGGGGGAGGTTAAGACGAAACCCAAAAATTTGGAGTGCAAGGAGACAATGAGGATTGTGTTCTGGTGGATCGAAGAAGGACTGGGAAATAATATTAACTTTAAGATCAGCCCTCCCCTTTTTTTTTTTTTTTTTTTCCAGAGAACAATGCATGCCTTATCTCTCTCTGAATAAATAAATCATAATTGCCCGACAGTTACACGTTACAATAAACTTGACCAGATCTTCCAACAATTAGTTATGCGTTCTCTCTACTCTGGTAAAAATCTTGTTAAATGTGATTAATGTTAAAATAAGCTACCCTTGAATGTACTTTGCAAGATCTTTATTGGAAAAGTACAAATATTTAAGCCTCTTAAGGAGCCGAATCCATAATGAAAGAGGGTGGTGGGTAAAAGACAAACTAGAGAAAGCATAGATTTTTAAATACCAAATTAAATACTAATTGAAACATGCCTTTTAATGGGGCATGTTGTCGTCCTGATGTCCTGCTGCACCCTCTAAAAAATGTAAATGTGTATCCTTTGGCTTCAGAAGCGTGACAATTACTGCTGCTGCAGTTACGCTGCCGAGGGCTATCAGCTTGGCCCTTTCTACTGGCAGCTTCTGCTGCCTACAATGTTGAATGGGAATACCACACCTCGGATACTGCAGGGCTCTTCTGCTGCGATGCTGCAGCAGCAAGTAGACCAGAGCTTAGTAGGTGCTTCCCATTAGGCCAGGCTGGGGGCACATGATGCCCATCATTATTTAGAAGACAACAGTCAGTACTTAAGGTAGGAGACAGAGGCTTGCTCCTGGTTTTGTAGCAGAAAGGGAAAAAACCTTTTGAATCTTCATGACTCCTTCATCCATCAGATGGTAGTGCTGCTCATAAGAGCTCTGGGCCAGCTTTGCTCCCAGGGACATCCATGGAAGCTGCCTCCAAGACATGGAATTGCAAGGTAAGAGCAGAAGTCTTAAGCACCTGTATGCTAAGATCTGACCCCAGGAGATATCCTTTTGGCTAGGAACTGGGGTAGACTTTACCACATGTGAGGATCTGTGATTGGATTAGAAAAATGATTTTTTTTGTTGTTGTTGTCTATTTGTTTTTTCTTGTTCACTGGGAAGGAATGAATTTTTCCTTGGGACCTCCCTATTTATGTATTCCTAGGTTATTGACCTGGATGTACCTGTGTGATGGGTTCTGTGTTGGAAACTCAGGTCCTCCCTCAGGCAAAACAAGCAGGAGCTACACTGAGGCCTCTATCTACAGATAATGTGAATGTGGAACAGGCCCTAAGGTGGGCAGAATGATTTATGTTCATGTTCAAGCAGAATAGAGCACTCAGCTTTGCCTGAGCTCGGCAAAGCTCCTGGGCCACCTTCGCACCAGGAGAAAGCACAAGAAAATTCTTTGTGTATTTTCCAGCTACATGCATTGCACAGTGATGGAAGTCTTGGTACAGTTCAGGTCTGGACATTGATAGCATTGTGTCATCTCCTCCAATCCATGTTACTGGAGGAGCTGTGAGGCTCCACGTGTGTGGAAAAGCAGGTAGGGAATTTCACAGTGGGGTTTCACAGCTTGGAGCAAGAAGGGAGCTGAATATTAAAGCAGCAGCCTAGACGTTTCACATGCAGTCTTTAACTTCAACAAGTCTTTTTACATGAAGGGTCGCATATTTAAAATGGATTTCTGGATTAATTTAAGGTTGTTTTGGGTGTTTTCCCTTAAGTAAAAACACAAGAGAGTTACACTTTCTTGTGGAAATGAGCATATATATGGATCTGTTTCTGTAGTGGTTTAACATGCAGCTTAGTCTACCCCAGAACACGTCTGTTATAAGATGCATCATATAAATATATATTGAGTCACATTTTAGATACTGATCATGTCCTTCATAGATAATAATATCAGTTTGGGGTCATTACAGGTTCTGTGATTTAGCTGTTTCATATTTGACTTTTAAAAATATATTCCACTTACTTGTAGACCACACAAGCTCTATTGAGGACACCTGGTATCTATTAGATTGTTTCAGTCTGTGGAATAAAGCTAATCTGATATGACTAGCAAAATTGGGAGTTTTGCCATTAATTTCAATGGCAGCAGGATGGGACTCAGAAGGCTGAACTGTAAAAACACAGCTCCATATGATTTTATTCACATTTAGCCTGTCATAAATAAAACTCCACCAGACAGAGGTGAGGGGGGTTGCTCTGTGTGAAGGTGCATGTACGAGAGATTGCAAGCAGAGGCAAGCCATACACACATATGGATTTGCCAACTTTCACCTGAGGTTTAATTTAAAAATGTTTCTCAGGCTAAGATGATGCTCAACAATAGATTAGTGGCCTGAATATTGCAGTAGATGGGATAAATCTTGACAAAAGTAACGGAATGTAGCAGTGCCAGCAGAAAGTAGAACATTCCTCTGTGCTTTGCATATTGTAGCTTTTTGAGCATCCAGGTGAAAGTAAAATTACAGTTCATAGTACCAAGCACCTAATCCTCACACCTGAGATTATTCATGAGCACTGAGCCTGCTGGGAATGCTGAACCCCTGTGAACTGGTCAACGAGCAAAGTGGTTGATTGCAGAACAGAGACACACTCTTAACTTCCCAGGGAGTCTAGTAGCAAAGTTGAAAGATTTTTTCCTCCATATAGTGAAACCTAGGGTGCTACAGAAAGATTCAGGATCCTGCATATCCTCTTTAATCTACTAACTCTTCACCACTGGATGAAATTCCAGGGTGCTCCCCTTTGCTGCCTCCCAGATCCATCACAGAACTGGTTTCAAAGTCACTATCCTAGATGGAGAACTGTTTTAAAGTGGTTTAGCTCTACTGGTTTCACAGCTGTGTGACAAGGTGAATGCAGACAGCATAGGATCCCTGCCCTTGTAAACTGGTTTACACCAGCTCCAGATAAGTGCTTGCAGTGCTGATGCTGAGTGAAGAGGACACAGCATCCAGCCCCCATTTCTGCTTTCAAGAAGGCTTATACCTACACAGTGGATTTTTGTACTTAGATATGCATTACTCGGTGGGTTTCACTACCATGAGTTTGAAAAGTAACATGAAAGCTTCATTTAAAATTACAGAAGCATGTAACATTTCAAGCTCTTCTTTATATGCAATAGATTATTAAAAATATTTATGAAAACATGTATATGACTGAACATGAATAATTATTGTGCTTACTACATATTAGGGGCTAAGTCCTGTTTTTGTTTGTTTGTTTGTTTGTTTGTTTTGTCTTGTGTTTTGTTTGTTGTTGGTTTTTTTTTTACATACTCCTTTATTTTGTGTTCTTTCCAAATCCACTCTTATAGCAGTAGTGATTCTGATAATTGAACTTCTAATTTTTGTATATCTGTCAAAAATAATCCTTGAAATCACTAGGAATGTTGTGTGCATGAAGCTGAAAGAAGATCAGGGTTTCAGGATCTTTTTCCAAGCAGTTTGGAAGAGTCTTAGAGCTTTATTTAATTTGGATGGAGTGCACTTCAGGGGAGAGCTCAAGTGCTAAAAATAAATACAACTATTCTCCTTGCATAGAATGAAGGGAGATGGACTTGGAGACAACTTCTTGAGTCATATGGCCCAACCTTTTGCATCACACAAAGTACAGCTTGCACTAATACAACTAAACTTTTTCATTCTTATCTTATGCATCTCTACTAATGCTTTAATTATCTCAATAGGCTGTATGTGCCAGGAAAGCAGTTATCTATCAACTCTACTACTGCAATTATTTTTATTTTTCTGTTTCTGCAAGGATACTTTCATTTAGAATACGTCCCAGGAAAATGTCTTTGTGTTAAGTGTGTTTTCCAGTCAGTTTAATAATAATAATAATATCAACAACAGCTACCATTATAATTATTTAGTTAAATAACAGAATGAACATGGTGCTATTTTTGTGGCAAATGTTTTAGAATGATTTCTGAGTAAATCAAGACAAGAACTAGAATAGGCCTGTGTATGAAATTTATCAGAAATCCTTCTTTGGAGCTGTATTTTGGGTGAAAAAAAATATACAATTAATCCAATTTAAGTTTATGTAACAGTAGCAAGCTAATTACNAATTATTTAGTTAAATAACAGAATGAACATGGTGCTATTTTTGTGGCAAATGTTTTAGAATGATTTCTGAGTAAATCAAGACAAGAACTAGAATAGGCCTGTGTATGAAATTTATCAGAAATCCTTCTTTGGAGCTGTATTTTGGGTGAAAAAAAATATACAATTAATCCAATTTAAGTTTATGTAACAGTAGCAAGCTAATTACAGTTTCATGTATTTTTTTTTTTTTCCCGCAGAGTTACTGAAATTATTACATGACCATTTAAAATATCTGTACAAGGAAGAAAAATCTCTAAAGCCAGAGATCAGNGCAGCTCAGCAGATCTCCTGCATCTCACTGTCAATTCTGCTTATGAACTTTATCTTATCACAGAAGGATGGGTGTAGAGAGTGCATGGGAATCAAGTGCAATATCTTCTTGATGAATGCACCACAGTCCTTTTGCTGTTTCACATTGAACCAAAAGGAGAATGAGGGAAAGGGAAAAAAACTATGAGCTCTTGATGACATATCTGGGATACAGAAAGGCCACGTCACATCTTCCAGATGACAAATTCCTTTACATGGAGTCTTTGCTCTCTGCCTCCACTGCCCATGTGTAGGGAAGGAGAACAGAGGACCGAACCTGGGTCTTGCCACGAAGAGCCAGGAGGCTAAGTGGTCTCCTGGAAAGTGGAAATCACAGCATGCCAAAGCCCTCACAACCCTCACTGATAGCTAGCTGCAGCATCTTGTGCACTTCTTCATAGGAGTCATAAGTAGGGAGGCACAGCTGGTTAAAACTGTAAAACAAAAGAAAAATTCCATTCAGGCTAGATCTGAGAGAGGACCATCCCCATCATCTGCTTTTAGTTGTGTTCACACAAGTGCCACATGCATTACACTGCTTGACCACCAAAACTAGTTGGTGTCATTCCCAAAAGCACAATGCCACCCTAGGACACTTGCCAAGTGTGGGCTGTGGGCAAAGTACTGTGAGTTGGAGCTGCAATGATCTGGAAAGATGGACAGAGTGCAGCAAACCCTCCTGGAGGCAGCTGGGAGGAACCAGTTGTGAACTGCAAGAGCCTGGCCAGCTCTTCCTGGGTGAAACTGGAGACCACGGTCCAAAACCACCTCATGACCTGTCAGGGAACATGAAAAGTAAAGCCATGTCAGCCAAGCTAATAAAATAAGCAAGATGCAAGAAGATGCAGTCAATTGCCCTTGCAAGAGAATGCTCTATTAATAGTCAGAATTCTTTTGTTCTACCAGGGTGACACACAGAGGCATGTATCAGAGAGTATTTTCTGATAAGTGATGTCCCAGACTACTACCTCCCACCAGTCCTTTCTCATCAAGTAGAAAGGCTTCTGTTCTCTTTAGAGATTTTATATTTAGAAATATAAAATCATCTCCTCCAAGCTCAAAGGCATTGCATCCCTAAAAGGAAGAAAGCAGGCAACAACACCAGGAGACCTATATGGATAAACAGAGAACTCCTGGTGAAAATCAAATCTAAAAGGGGAACACACAAAGCAGTTTGGAAGAGTCTTAGAGCTTTATTTAATTTGGATGGAGTGCACTTCAGGGGAGAGCTCAAGTGCTAAAAATAAATACAACTATTCTCCTTGCATAGAATGAAGGGAGATGGACTTGGAGACAACTTCTTGAGTCATATGGCCCAACCTTTTGCATCACACAAAGTACAGCTTGCACTAATACAACTAAACTTTTTCATTCTTATCTTATGCATCTCTACTAATGCTTTAATTATCTCAATAGGCTGTATGTGCCAGGAAAGCAGTTATCTATCAACTCTACTACTGCAATTATTTTTATTTTTCTGTTTCTGCAAGGATACTTTCATTTAGAATACGTCCCAGGAAAATGTCTTTGTGTTAAGTGTGTTTTCCAGTCAGTTTAATAATAATAATAATATCAACAACAGCTACCATTATAATTATTTAGTTAAATAACAGAATGAACATGGTGCTATTTTTGTGGCAAATGTTTTAGAATGATTTCTGAGTAAATCAAGACAAGAACTAGAATAGGCCTGTGTATGAAATTTATCAGAAATCCTTCTTTGGAGCTGTATTTTGGGTGAAAAAAAATATACAATTAATCCAATTTAAGTTTATGTAACAGTAGCAAGCTAATTACAGTTTCATGTATTTTTTTTTTTTCCCGCAGAGTTACTGAAATTATTACATGACCATTTAAAATATCTGTACAAGGAAGAAAAATCTCTAAAGCCAGAGATCAGACAGAGTTGCATCAATTTTCAGCAATCCACAGGTCCTGGGAGTACAAAGCCATCCCCAGAGCCAGACCTAATTCAGAATAACTACAGCTCCTGCATTCCTGGCACACCACAACAAAAGACAATAAAAGGAGCCGGGTTTTGTCCGGTCCAGTCATCCCTGCTACTGTGCTCAATGGTTTTCTTCACACAAATGCAGGACTGGACTCAATATGTGCCTGCTTTTTTCCTTTATCCTGCCCCTTCATCCCTCCTTTTCTTTTTGAATGTATGTAGAAAGGAAAAGTCGCTCCACACTTTTCAAGATCAGTCTCCCCAAATTGCATCTTACGGTGTGTCTTTGCTATATTTAGTGTTCTCAGCCACAGATATGTCCCAAGCACATTAATGTTACTGAAACCAGGGAGGCTGGAATGTTATTTAAAAGAACATTACAGGAGAAAAGTTCAAAACCTTGGGGTCTGATCCTGACCCCTTTGAACTTAATAGGATCTGTTGATTCAGTGGGAGCATGCTCGTGTACTATATGTGCAGAAACATTTAAATTAAAAGCAAGCTCTTTAAAAGGCTGCATTGTTTCTTGCTTGTACTGATAGTTTCTCTTGTAAAGTTCCATATATTCTTTCACAATAAATACATGAACCAGTTAATCCAATGTTATATTGTTTAGTAATATTTTACTTGCAAATGACCATCATTTCTTCTCTGCTCTGTTTGTTCTTCTGAATGTCTGTTTTATATTGTGGAAATGGAAGAGCTATTCTTTTAATGCCCATTTCTTTATGATGATAATCGTTCTTTCTGGAAAATGCTATGACTCGCAGCTAGTCTATATTTTTGATCAGTAAATACTGAACCACAATGGCAAGGAAGATCTGAGCTATGATACAGCTAAAGCAAACAAATAGAAACCAGACTACTTTTTTGTTTTGTTTTGTTATATTTCTATTATTTTTTTGGATAGGTATATCCTCCTCTAAGGTGGTTCTAAATTACTCTCTATTTGTCCCAGAGGGGATGTAAGCCAGCCTTTTTTTCAATAGCAGCCTTGGTGGGGAGGATAGGAGCCTTGTGGGTTGGTGGCTAATATCTTGCCTGCTTTCTGCCTACCCCACGGGGTGAGCTCAGCAGCAAGGCTTCCCAGCTTGGCACTGTGTGTGTATTGGGGTGGTGGCCTAAGGCGTGATGATGAGCATCTCTCAGCACCACACACTGGAGCATGTGACTGGCACTGACAGTGTGATTTGGGTTTTGGGGGCTGGAGGGAAGCTAATGCCTGAGGTCTGGGGCAAGCCAATCCCTGCTATGGGTAATCGCCTTCTTCTGGCAATGCCCAATTGCAAAAACAGCCACTGGGCCAATTCCCCATCCCTCACCAAGGCAAAATACCATTGACTTTAATGAGCATTTGCAGGGAGATTTCGCATAAGTCAGTGTGGACTTTTGTCTGCATGAGGACTGAAGGATTTGGCCTACAGTCTTTTACAGTATGAGGTTAATCAACACGCGGGAAATTCTCACACCCTGTAAAGGGCCCTATTGTACCTCTGTTCGACAGAAGTCTCTGTTAAATCACTGGGTCCTCCGCTAAAAAGCTGTGGCTATGATATGAACCAAAGTAACTCCAAGTCAGTTAAAAGGATCTTCCCAGGAATATATAAAAAAAAACCCGCTCCCACAAAAAAAGCAACCTGGATAATTCACTGAGAGCTGGGGGGGGGAAGTGCCTCTTCCTGCCCTCATTAACATCAATGGGAGTTTTCCCATTGATGAAGTCCATTCAATGGGACAGGAACCAGGCTCTACAGTATCATTTTAAATTATATTCAAAGGTCACTTAAATTATATGGTCACTTTAAAACCCCTCTCCAGAAACCTGAGTAATATTCAGTTATGCTGGGCACTTGCCTGAAAGTGTCAATTAGGATCTCTTTGGATACATTCACTTTGGATAAAGCCAGTTGGCATCAGCAGCTTGTTGTAGAAGCTGCTGCAGTCTAAGGTGTTAAAATGAAGCATTTGTTTTTGAAATGACCTATAAAGCCTGTCAACATTTGCAATCCAGCTTGTGAGTGGTTGTGCAAGGCAGACTGATGTCCAGGAGGATAGTTTGTCACTTTGGGCAAGATCCAACTTTTTCAGGGAGCTGAAATTATCACTGGATGGTATAGAAATACTAGCCTTTAGCAACATGAAGTATTGATAGAGACACCACCCTACAAATAATCTATTCCTTTTACAGTGGTATGAGATCCTGGAAATAATCTCTATCATGAATGAAAGTTGTCAAAGAATAGGTTAGAAAATGAGAACACAGCCAAATGGTTCAACCTGCCAATGAAGGAACAGCTTGTCTTGTAAGTAAGTTAGCTGTGCCTTCCTTGTCTTGTATTAGATCTACAAGAAACAATAAACAGTCTAAATAAAGTGCTAATTCTCAGCCTTATCACTTATGGATCCATTATGCCTTCGTATAATTTACTAATATTTATCTAGATGAACTAAATGTTACAGAAAATTTTAAGGTGGTAAACATGCTGTCTGCTGAATTATTCTGTGCATGCTGGGAAAGTAGCTCATGGCAGAACTGAATTATTTAATATTATTTTCCAGAGTCATGTAGATGAAATATAAGCTTCATTTTTGGATTATGATTTGTATTATGAAATGCTTATCAAGTGTTTTCCAAAGATTAGTTTAGTTTTAATTAAATAAACCTTTCTCAGGAGAAAGCTCCCAACTACTCTTCGTACCCAGAGGCTATCGTACTTGTTGTTTTTAATTATTTTTCACTGTTACCCAAACTGCTTTGGGTACTCCTGCCCAATTAAATCAAAGACATGGGCTTCTTATACACAATATGTTTAATATTTAATTTTAATTAAATTAATTAAATTGTTTATTTAATTTTATGTGCATTATTGTGCATAAACCAATGCAAAATTTATGATAGGAAGAATTTGTAGGAGCTTTCAAACAAGCTAATTACAGAGGTAAAAAGAGACTTCTTTCTTTCTAGGGAATAGGCATTCGACCATAAGGAGATAACAAATCCAGAAGTTGTTTGGATAAAATAATAGATGGTTGCACAGCATTAAGAATTATTTGTTTTACCTTACTTTATCTTGTAACCATTACTTTATTGTATTATAACAGATTTGACAACAGCTTTCTCCCTGAGTTCTTGCAGGCAGGTAATCCAGTATTTATCAGGGTAAATAAACCTAAAGCTACAATACAAATGTATTGGGAATATTAAAAATCAGCAACTCACATGCCATAGATGTACATTTTTGGTCACACCCTGAGTCTTTTTTCTTCCAACAGATTCATTTATCTTCCAGGTAGTCTTTATGAGAGCCTGCTGTTTATTAAAAGGAGTGGCAAAAAAACCCCAAAAACCAAACAACACTTTTTTTTTTTTTCTCGTGGGTGCAGATTATTTGTTGCCATAGATTTATTTTTTTTTTCTAATACAGATATCTTTTAAATCCAAAATGAGCAGGCTGATGTTTTTGGTGTTGTTTTAATCTAGTGGCATAGTCTTTTGAGAAGGTCACTGATTCTAAGTACAGACAGAGGCAGAATGGTCTTTTTCATGACCTTGATGCATGTTATTTCTGTTGGAAGATAATAAGCATGAAAAACATAAAAATGCTTTCTTGTAAATATTTTTTTTTAATGATTTATCTAAAGGTAGCTCTCAAGCTTCTACTCTGTTCATGATATACCCAAACAGAGGCTACAGGGACTCATCCAAAGCCCACTTGATTCAGTGGGGGTCTTTCCATCGATACTGAGGGAGCTGAAACAGGCCCTCCAGGGTTGATTTCTTAATACTCAGGGAGGTAAACCTACTGCTGCACCCTGGTTGCATTCATCAGGAACACAGCTCCAAGGGGGAAAGAGAAGGATCAGTCCCCTGTGCTGCTAGGCAGTTGGAAAGGGTCCTCGAAATGCAAACCAGGCTCTTGGCAAGGGCAGCCCTGGTCATTCTCACAGCCTCGAGATTGCTGTGCTGAGTGCAGCTGTGAGCATGACCATCATGGCTGTGTGAGAGTCTGAGAGGCAGGTCCTCACAAGAAAAAAATAAAGGGGAATTGTTTTGAAATTTATTATTTTTTTTATTTTCCCATGGAAATATAAATACATTTTATGGACTTGATACAGGTGGTGCAAGGTAGTGATGGGCTTTTTCCCTTTTCTTGTTTAAAGCTTAAAACTGAGATCATAATGAAATAGAACAAATTATTTCTCTGAGTATTGTGACAATTAAAACAAATATAAATAAATGTATTCACAGGAATTATTATTATAATAATTAACAACGCCTCAGCCCCAAGAGCAGAATGGCTATAAACAATCTTTCTTGAATGTTAGAGATATTCATAGAGCAGTAGTTTTATTTCAGCAGATTAAATAGTATCATAAAAGTAGCTGATGATGCAGTAAATTAAAAATCAGACTGAGGTCGACTTTGCAGCAGTTTGTTTATTTTTTTTTAGTCTAATACAATTACTTATTACTGGCTAAACATTAGTTTTTAATCAACAGTAGTTGTCACAAAGAATTTTATCTTAAAATTATTGCTATGAGAATTTAAAATGAGAGCAATATTACTGAATATACAAAGCCTGAAGAGATCTTAATACTGAAGGAACACACATCATAAAGACTCATCTAGATATAATTTTTTCCCTGCAGTCTCTATCCCTGTGTAGTTTCAGACAGGGTGATATGTACACATATCATGCCTTCCTAATGTATATGCACGCACTGGGAGACAAATCCACTTGAATTCATAGAGATACAGCCTCACCTCGAAGTGGGTAGATTTAAAGGAGAGGCATGAATAAGAAACGAGGCTGGGCTAAGCCCTGTGGAGCAGCTCCATGGCACGAAGGGCTCGCCGCTTGCCCCTGAGTGTTTGGAGCTACTTCAGATTTCCATATGCTGAAGTGTACACAGCAGCAGTACTGAGGCAATAGCACCCAATTATTTCCAGCCCCTTCCTAAGATATTCTGTACGATATAGGAAAGCTCAAGCGTTTGAAGTCTTTGCATGCTAATAGGGAGAGGTTTAGTGCCATGAGTAAAATGGGAAAGGGCCAGGGATTCTGGAGACTGGGGAGTCAGTGGAGAGACTGGAGGTTCCATGTGCAGCTCCCCATAACTGGCAGCAACATAACACTTGGACCCCTCCTATTCCCTGTTACCAGAAAGAATGGGTGCAAACCAGGCATTTTTGGATACCTGCCTTTCCTCCCCTTCTTGAGAAGACCTGAGAGAAGACTGAAAAAAAAATAGAACATGTTTATCAAGCTAATGTGGCATGTTTAGCATGGGACATATCTCTGGTATAAATAAATGTTTTTTACCAGCCACAAAGACATGTAGAAGCTGTAGTCAGTACTCCTCTGCTTGCAGTAAGGTGGTGAGAAGCTCAGAAATAAGGTTCATGATGTAAATCAGGGCAGGAAACTGAAAGGAAGAAGTAGCTATTTGATTTACAGAGTAAATTACTGGCTTCACTAGATTTCATTATCTTCATCAAACTGTTCTTTATATTTTAGCATGTTTATATTTTATTCAGAGATCTTTACGGAGAAGGAGGCTGAGCATGCATGCTGTCACCATTTCCTGAGATGTGTGCAGGGTTCCTGAAGTTATTTATAAAGGCAAACTTTGACTTTTATAGGCAGGGCAAGATTATTTTCCCTAGCTAAATATATGTTTTAGTAACTGTGCTAAAGGTACTTTAATATATGTGCCTGCTATCTGAAGAGCTTATTGCAACAGCTGCTATTTATCCATGACAGCATACTGCTGTAAGATTGATGAGAGGAGGACTCATAGGAGCCAGTACCCAGGAGACCCTGCTCCTGCACCCCAGGCTTTCCCAGCTGGTGTCCCATACATGGCCAGCATGGTAAATACAGGCATGTCAGTCCATGGGCACCACCTGACTGTGTTGTTTTGCTGTGGCCATCCCTGTCCAAAATGAAGTTGGGGCATCTGTGGGAACTCTTTTTAGTTGGTCCCAATGTTATTGATTATTGCATAAGGTCCCACAGGGAGCTGAGGGTTGAGGAGGTAAGATTTGTAGAGAACTATGGGAAGATATATGTTGTGGGATTTCCTCAGACTCAGAATTCAGGTAGACACCTCACAAGAAAGGAGGTGAGGCAAAGCACAAGTGAGAAGGTGGAGGGTTTAATGTAAAAAATCTGAGCCAGCTTCTGCTTCCTGCTATTACAAGTCAGCCCTTTTTTGTTGGCCATCCTACAAGCATAACTACACTATGTGTTAATGCCTTTTTTAGTGTCTTTTAAATCCTGCACTGGCCATTTTTCTTCCTTTTGTCCATGTCTTCATTTGCAGTGTTGCCCAACTTCACTTGCCCTTTCCACAGAGAAATCTCTGCCACTGGCAGCATCTTTTATGCCAGGTTGTCTTGCAGCTACAGCTTCACTCCCAGAGCCATGGTCTTTGAGGGGTTCACCTCCTGGTGCATGAGACATCTAAGTGACAGGATGAACTTCCAGGTTAGTACTGCAAAGCCACTGCATGATGACTTCATTTCCTCCTTCTCTGGGACCAGAGACTTCCTAGTGTCGTGAGAATGAAGATGATGGGGAATACCTTGGTGCCAGGGTGCCATGAGCCCCAGGCACAGTCATTTTTTGCCCCTTCTTGTGAGAGTGGACAAATTTTGTGTGATTTGGTATCTGAGTCAGAAATTCAGGTCTTAAAGAAGGGTAATCTTCTGACAGAACAAAACATCTCCACATGTGTTGTTCAGATCCATTATGTAAGCTCCATCAGCTCTAGCATGGGCACCTCAAGCTGTGATGGAAAAGCTGTACATTGTACCACATACCACAGATGCAGTGCACATCATTATTTAATAGGAAAGAATAAAGTACAGTGTTTTTATAGAAAAATCTATCTGATCAGTGTCTTCTTAAGTAAACAAACTTTAAAACTGGTTTAGAGCAGAACTGCTGGACTTAAAAATGCCATGAATTTAGAGTGGTAGCAAGGCTCCTCTTTCTATCTCTGTATCTCTCCATCGACCACAGAATCTTAATCACAGACATTTCTAGGCATTTCATAATGTATTTACCATTACAGTTGTTTGATGAAGTAGAGCAATTTAATTATTCCCATTTTTCTGTGGTGGTGCTGAAGAATAGAGAGCTAAATGATTTGCCCAAAGTTGTACAAGAAGACTGTGGCAGAGAAAGGCTCTGCCCTGGGGCTTTCCTGCAAGACATTATTAAATCTCAACTTCAAAGATGGGACATTGTGATACCTAAAACAACTGCTACTGCTCTAGGATGGAGTTTTACCTAAGCTGCCTCAGCTTCAGGCCAGTATAATTTGTGGTGGGTGAGTGTAAATTTGTTATTGTTTGGAAAAGAAAAAAAAAATCACTAAAAAAGAAGTAGAGAAAACAATTAGTCTAAATTGGAAATTGATGGGAAAGAGTCAGAGACTTCTGATGAATTTATTTCCTCCCTATGCAAGCAGTGTAGGTAGCAATGTAAAATGTATCATCACGTGTGCTTATATATGTCATTGTGTGTAAATGCACACATACATTGTGTTTCTGTTCATGTATTTAATCTGTTTAACCATTTGGGGCATGATTTTTATGTTCCCTGCAACAAATAAATTGTGGCCTCATAGGCAGAAGCCTTGCACACACAAGTCTAGAAGCAATTTTGTTTTCTTCACAGTGGAGTTACTAAGTTCTTGCAACACGGGTTTACAGATTAAGTGCTGACAGACTTAATTTCAAGAGCAAACTGTGCAAAGTAGTGTGTACTGGTACTTACCTTTAATAGATGTTACAGGGGTGTAAGCCTGGCCGACTGAGGGAAAAAACAAAACTAAAACAAAGAAACAAACCTCCTCCATCAGCAGACTTTTGGTTTTGGAATCATGCATTAGGGGATGAATGATGCCAAGCAAATTCCAAACCAGTGGAGATTCATGTGTGCTTTTGCTAATATTTATTTTATGACACATTATAACTACTGTGTGTTACTACTGCTATGAACCCTTGGGGAAATAAAACTGGAAACTGTGTTGTGGTGAAAGCCAAGAGGCCACAACTTTATTAAACGTGAAAGCCGATGTACAAGGAACAGAGAGGAGCTATCAGTCCCGGCTGGAGGCAGCAGCAGTGCTGCCAGATCCCCTCCCCAGCACTTCCATGTCCTCCTCCTGACAGGGACGGGCAGCGCTGCTCCCATGGGTCACATCTTGCACCTGCTCATGTCCACCGAAACCAGCTGAAATGTCACTGTGCCAATATTAGCTGTGTGCAGGGAGCTGCACCCTGATCAGATGGAGAGTGGGGATTATTCACAGATATTGCGCTGAGAAAGACTGCAGAGGGAAAGGAAAATTAAAGAAAAACAAAATTCTCCACAAAAATTCTCTGGCAGTGTTAATCAGCTGCATGTTTCGTTCTCAGTTATTTGCCTGGCTCTTGCTCCAGATTGTGTTTCTGATTTGGTATCGCAAGGTCGCCAGAGATCACGATGCTTGGGTGTGCATCTCTTCACAAATACAGATGCTGGTAAAGTGAATGCAAATATAAAACTCTGTCTTCAAAACAAGTGAGTATGCAATAGGAAAAGGTCTTTCATTTTTTAATGACATGGTGAAGTCTAAATCTAATGAGTTTGTATAGTCTGAGCACAGCACCAATCTCGTTAAAATGTTCTTCCCCCGCCCCTTTTTTTTTTTTTTTTTTTATGAAAACCCATGCGGTCCTCACCTAAATATTAATCATTTGTCTGCTGGGACCATGTTCACTTTCCATTTTGTTCTACCAACATTTTTAGGGACCGAATAATTGCTCTCTGGAAACAATTATAAACCTGATTAACTCTTCCTTTTCCTATCTTCTCTTCCAAGAGCATTACTTTGTCCTGGTTTTAAGGGACATATGAATCTATTTCCTCATTCCCTTATTGTCTGGGGACTGAGAGCTTGTATGGAAAAAAAAAAGAGGCAAATTAATACCTTTTTTCCAACTTTTTTTTGAAGTCAGTGGGTTTGTATGGGAGTTTCTGTAGGAAACAGTGGAGTGAGAAATGTGAGGTAAAAAACAGCATAGAAGAACTCAGTGGTTGGACTTGTGGGCTTTTACTAACACTTGTTTCTAAATAGGATACTTGATGGGTCTCTGTAGTCAGAACATTTATTTATTTATTTATTTATTAATCTGCTAAGTAAGACAGTGATGTTACTGATCTTTTCTAACTCAATTGATGCTCCTTTCAGGTCCACATGTGGGAAATGTCTATCTGTTCAAGATAGTAGAGTAGAAAAGGATGAATCACATAATTCTGTTTTGAATAAAATGCAAGGCCAGAAGCAGAAGATGTAACCTCCAACCTCCTGTCATTAATTTTCATCTCTAATATAGACATATTTTCCTCACAGTTACAAGATAACCGAAATGTGAAGTATGACCTGGTGGTAGAGTTGTTTTCCTGAGTGATGCTAATAATATTTTGGTAAGAGATAACATGGTTATTCCTTTCCTTTCACTGTAGCAAAGGGACATTTTATTTCTAAAATTTTGGAGGTAAATGCCTAAAGTGAGGAAATGTGTAGCAAAAAGCACTCTGAAGTTTCTGGCTCTTCAAGGGTCAGGTCTTAGAAGCTCAAACTCAGATCCAATAAAGGGAATTAGGAATTTCAATACTAATGAACTATTGTGGGATACAACAGTCACCTCTGGGGGTCCTGCTATCCTCAGGCATCAAAGGATGTTCTAAAGACAAGCTTTAGTTTGTTCTCCTATTAAGAGAAGGATATTTTTACATTTACAGTACACTCTTTTGATATTTTGATTAAAATGTATGAAGTTCTGTAATCATCTGTTCTTGCCACTCATTGCCATTATGATCCCTAAATGCCCTCTTCTGTGATTTTCACCTTCTGAAAGGCTTTGATGGCATTCAGATCATATCTGTGTGATAAAATGGGAGGATGGAACGTTTTTGAAGGCACTCTAGCTCCTAATTGGAGTGATGGTTGCATAAAGGGCTCTGGAAACAATATTTTGTGCTTAGGAATGAGGCCAAGAACGGCTGCCATGTCTTTCACCATAGTGTCAGCAAAGTCGTGAATAGTTCATCAGTTTTGAGCAGTAAACAACCTGGCTAATCAAGGCTCTTCACACATGGTGACAGTTGAGCATTTCTTACTGTGGGGATTTTTCCAATTACTGTCCCGATAAGATCATTCAACACCACACTGGTTTTCACTTTCTTTCTGAAGGTGAAATAAGCTTTTGATGGTCAAAACCAACCTTTACTACAATTTTACACCTTTCTGGAGGTCAGGCAACACTTAGGACACTGAGGCTAAGCCCTATCTTAGCCCTGCGCATGTGTCATGCAGCACTCATAGCTTGTCAACAATTTATCTTCTTTCAAAGAAGTTAGACTTTCTAACCACCTTTTATTGCCTCCTTGCAAACTTTCAGCTTTAGGGAAGACTTTGGAGAAGATTGTAGCAAAATAATTGGATCACTTTTGAGTCTACTTGATTTCTTACCAATACTGACAGGATAACCTGGCAGCTAGGCAGTAGGTGAACTTAGAGTGGTGACATCAAGCTTTTCTGATGTGCTGAACTCTTCTTCTATCTACGTGGCATTTTTGGCCAGCAAGGCAGAAGCCTATTCTGATATCTAAACATTAGTCTAGATATCCTATTCTCAGCTATCATCACAGTGAATGAGCTCAGCCAATGTCAGCAAGGCATAATATTGGGGTAGGTAGACACAGGTATTAAAGGTGATTCATGGACTTGCCAGTAAGGGTAGACCCAGGAGAAGTTGGCCAGTTTTGTAGTTCAGTTGAAGACTTCTACCTGGTTTCTTTTCTTGCTTAGGTGGCTTTGTCTAGGGGACACTGAAGACATTTGGGATTTTTGCAGTATCCAGCTGTTCTTGTTGTTTATGAAAGGATGAGCACACTGCATCCTTTGCCTACAGACCCTGACATTAATCAGACCTTGCCTTGATTGCTCATATATTTGCCTGCTTAAAACCAGACATTTTGCATGAGGATCACTCTTTTAACTATCCAAAGTTTGTGAAGAGTTTGTGATGTGTTGGCCTACCTCTTAACATCTCATACAGAAGGTACTGCACTAGCTGTTGACTGTGCAATTTGAAAAGCTAAAGGATGGTGGTTTGTGGTCCAGACTCCAGCTACACAAGAGATCTGGTCTTTGTCTGATAGCTGGGGAAACCTGAAGTATTTGATCAAACTGCTTTAATGAGATACAACTGGGCAACTGGACACTCTGTACCAGGAAATGTTGTCAGGGGAATTCATTTCCCCCTAGATCTTGCAACATCTCCCTTCAGTTGTCTGTAGTGTTCCAGTCATCATGACAGGGATTGTCTGGGCATGGCTTGAGGCTCTGGGGAGCAGGGGTTGGGCAGTTTATCTCTGAAGAAGGCAGCTCTTTGAAATCTTTGAGGAGAAATAGGTACAATTACAGATATCAGTGGGTACGGTCCTGAGGCTGTCCTGTTAAAAGCAGAAATATTTTAAAAATCAACTGTCTCACCTTAGGCTTCAAAACTGTTAACTGTAGCAAACTATTCAATAGACTTAGTAATGACTTCTACATTTATGTGTTGGTTTTATAGAAAATAGTCTTAAATGTATTTCCAGAGCTTCTGAACTTTGTGCTTTCTCGCTTTTACTTTTCTCTGTATCATTTCACTGCACCACTGCTTGTTGTTATTTTCTCTTAGTCTTAATAAACAATTATTTCAGTAGTGTTCACTGTACTTTGGTCCCAAATTTCCATCACTTTCCACAGTTTTGGCCAGAAGAATTGAACATTCTCTCTTGAAACTCTTTGAATTCAACGCATAGCATCTAGCATAGCTTGGATGCTCTTGTATGTGGGAAACAAGCGCAAAGAGTACCTGTTCTTGTATTTGAAGAAGGATCCTTTTATACCTCATCAATCTAATATCTAAGGTAAGTTAAACCTTGACATTCTTGTTTACCATTTTGTTTTTTTTTTTAAGACCCCATTTAGATTTGTTTACATAGATCAAATGATTTCATGGCTATGAAAAAGCAATGTGTAGTCAAGATGCTGTGTGTCATGAAATGTCTGAATGGATCATGTTTTGGGGAGTATTCAGTGTCGGCATCCATTCATACTTTGGCTTCTCTGAAAAACTTAGAAGATCTGAAATTTTGTCTCTGCACACATAATAACTTATTCATAACTTCTTTATATGCCACTGTTGTTCCTCATAAATATACTAATAAAACTCATTATAAAAATCAAAGCCAGCTAATACATTATATCAGACGGACAGCTGTTTCTGGATGCATGAATTATAATTACATGAAGCAAGATTGTCTTATTATGCCAGGTTATCTTTGATATGAATGAATTTCTATTACTGGTATGTAATCTTTTGACTCAGGTCAGATGATAAGAACTTGCCCTAACAACTCCCATACAGTATTACCATTGAGCTATGCTTTCACTTTGTAGAATTAAAATTCGATAAATGATGGTTTAAGTTGTGTCTTTGAGCAACAGTGGCCTGAGAGAGGTTAAGGGCTGAGGGGGACAGAAGCTTTCATCATCTAAACTGGTCTCACCACTCTAGCCTGCTTTCAGGCTATAACTTAATGCCATACACTGATTTAGATGTAGCGCTTGTCAGACAAGAATAAGACTATAAGACACAGACATTCTAGGACTTGACCCATACTTTATTGTGAATACGTGATTGAACTCTGAGCTGACAGACAGACAGAGACAGCCATTAGTGTGGGAAAGAGAATTTGTTCTGCCATGTAAGATTTCAAAATATCTTAAACTCTACTCTGTAACTTAAGCTTAGGACTCTTGTAGCAAAATTCTCAATAGTATTTGATGAGCTGAGTGATTTTTCAGTACTTTTTCTTCCTTTTTTTTCTTCGGTACTTTGCTAATAAAAATGGCAGCATCTATTTTTGAAACATCTCTTGGGATTCTCTCTTCATGACTGTCTTTATTTGAAGAGGTTTCTGTCCTTACATCTCCAATATTCATATTAACCAGAAAAAAATGTTACTGATTGCTGAATCCACAAACCTTTAATGGGTTCCTTTGCTTTAAATTTCAAACAAGTTAAATCATTTGCATGACAGTGATGGGATACTGGGTATCTGCTTAGGCTGAGCTGCAGGGGCAAGGACAAAAAAGGACAAACTATCTGTAGATATTTGCATTTCTTCCCCTGAAAGTGTTCTGACCCTTCTTCAAGAAGATGAGTTAACACTGAGCAATGCTGACATGAAAGACCTGGAAAAGGAGTTTGTATTCTCAAGAAATTTAGAGAATATCTAGATGTAGGAAACTTTCTGTGAAGAAAATGAGTTTTCTTATTGCCATGCCTGATCTACCAGACAAGGTGCAGCACATCACATCAGCCAGTCTTTTCTCCTTCTGACCTGTTGTGGATGATAAAGTGATGCAGGATCAGAGATATTATAGGAAACAACAAGAGTAAATGAGCATGCAACACCTTTCCCTCTTTTACCTTGGGAGGTTGTCTTGTGTATCAGACAGGATCAAGACTATCCAAAGGACTCATGAACTATCCAGAAAGTAAAACAAAACAGAAGAGAAAGCAAATTTCTTGAGTTTAAGGATGCATTAAAAAAAAAATAAAATCTTCAATTCTTACTAGTCAAAGATTAAAAGATCAGATTTATTTAGTGATAATGAAGGCATCAAATGCACAGTGAGAAGCCTGTCCCTGTATTTATTATATGTAAGGTTTGATTTAAACTCTTTCTGCTTCACAAACATATTTAATATCAACAAGAGCACTATTTACACTGATTTTTTAATTAAAGGAATTTAGTCTTCTTTTATGTTTGCAGTTTGCCTGCAAGCACACTTTTACTCCCCTTCAAATTTGTTCTGTCAAAATGGTTAGACAAATTGTTCCTGCAAACATACCTGAATTATGGATTATTTGTCAGTTTTTCATTGTAAGAAATTTGCTGTAGCTAGGTAAAAGTTAAGGATATACTTAAACATGTCTTCTGAGCTCCTGTTATCAAATAAAGAAATTAGTGTCTCAAAAAAGGTGCTCCTATGATCCTATGAAGATGAGGAAGAAGTGAATTCCCTTTGGTTGTACCTATCTCTTTCTATTTCCTACAGAAAAACTTGTACAGACCTGGAAACTAAAATTTAGATGGCTAAAGATATCTGAGATATTATGTGACTGGTTATGTTAACTTAGATGCCATTTCTGCTCCTCAGCTAACTGATGTAGCATTTATGAACTGTTGCTGCTTCTGACAAATTTCAACTCTTGACTACTTTGTTTTCAACTTTAGGATAAAATTCATTATTTGTGAACATTTGTATGGAAACATCCTAGGAAGCGTGGGTTGTGGAAAAGAAATATAATCAATAAAGCAACTTCTGACTAGTTTCTAGTTTGATGCTAGGTTTGTGAATACAGGCTTGTATAATTTAGCAGTTTAAAGGANCATACTTTGGCTTCTCTGAAAAACTTAGAAGATCTGAAATTTTGTCTCTGCACACATAATAACTTATTCATAACTTCTTTATATGCCACTGTTGTTCCTCATAAATATACTAATAAAACTCATTATAAAAATCAAAGCCAGCTAATACATTATATCAGACGGACAGCTGTTTCTGGATGCATGAATTATAATTACATGAAGCAAGATTGTCTTATTATGCCAGGTTATCTTTGATATGAATGAATTTCTATTACTGGTATGTAATCTTTTGACTCAGGTCAGATGATAAGAACTTGCCCTAACAACTCCCATACAGTATTACCATTGAGCTATGCTTTCACTTTGTAGAATTAAAATTCGATAAATGATGGTTTAAGTTGTGTCTTTGAGCAACAGTGGCCTGAGAGAGGTTAAGGGCTGAGGGGGACAGAAGCTTTCATCATCTAAACTGGTCTCACCACTCTAGCCTGCTTTCAGGCTATAACTTAATGCCATACACTGATTTAGATGTAGCGCTTGTCAGACAAGAATAAGACTATAAGACACAGACATTCTAGGACTTGACCCATACTTTATTGTGAATACGTGATTGAACTCTGAGCTGACAGACAGACAGAGACAGCCATTAGTGTGGGAAAGAGAATTTGTTCTGCCATGTAAGATTTCAAAATATCTTAAACTCTACTCTGTAACTTAAGCTTAGGACTCTTGTAGCAAAATTCTCAATAGTATTTGATGAGCTGAGTGATTTTTCAGTACTTTTTCTTCCTTTTTTTTCTTCGGTACTTTGCTAATAAAAATGGCAGCATCTATTTTTGAAACATCTCTTGGGATTCTCTCTTCATGACTGTCTTTATTTGAAGAGGTTTCTGTCCTTACATCTCCAATATTCATATTAACCAGAAAAAAATGTTACTGATTGCTGAATCCACAAACCTTTAATGGGTTCCTTTGCTTTAAATTTCAAACAAGTTAAATCATTTGCATGACAGTGATAGGATACTGGGTATCTGCTTAGGCTGAGCTGCAGGGGCAAGGACAAAAAAGGACAAACTATCTGTAGATATTTGCATTTCTTCCCCTGAAAGTGTTCTGACCCTTCTTCAAGAAGATGAGTTAACACTGAGCAATGCTGACATGAAAGACCTGGAAAAGGAGTTTGTATTCTCAAGAAATTTAGAGAATATCTAGATGTAGGAAACTTTCTGTGAAGAAAATGAGTTTTCTTATTGCCATGCCTGATCTACCAGACAAGGTGCAGCACATCACATCAGCCAGTCTTTTCTCCTTCTGACCTGTTGTGGATGATAAAGTGATGCAGGATCAGAGATATTATAGGAAACAACAAGAGTAAATGAGCATGCAACACCTTTCCCTCTTTTACCTTGGGAGGTTGTCTTGTGTATCAGACAGGATCAAGACTATCCAAAGGACTCATGAACTATCCAGAAAGTAAAACAAAACAGAAGAGAAAGCAAATTTCTTGAGTTTAAGGATGCATTAAAAAAAAAATAAAATCTTCAATTCTTACTAGTCAAAGATTAAAAGATCAGATTTATTTAGTGATAATGAAGGCATCAAATGCACAGTGAGAAGCCTGTCCCTGTATTTATTATATGTAAGGTTTGATTTAAACTCTTTCTGCTTCACAAACATATTTAATATCAACAAGAGCACTATTTACACTGATTTTTTAATTAAAGGAATTTAGTCTTCTTTTATGTTTGCAGTTTGCCTGCAAGCACACTTTTACTCCCCTTCAAATTTGTTCTGTCAAAATGGTTAGACAAATTGTTCCTGCAAACATACCTGAATTATGGATTATTTGTCAGTTTTTCATTGTAAGAAATTTGCTGTAGCTAGGTAAAAGTTAAGGATATACTTAAACATGTCTTCTGAGCTCCTGTTATCAAATAAAGAAATTAGTGTCTCAAAAAAGGTGCTCCTATGATCCTATGAAGATGAGGAAGAAGTGAATTCCCTTTGGTTGTACCTATCTCTTTCTATTTCCTACAGAAAAACTTGTACAGACCTGGAAACTAAAATTTAGATGGCTAAAGATATCTGAGATATTATGTGACTGGTTATGTTAACTTAGATGCCATTTCTGCTCCTCAGCTAACTGATGTAGCATTTATGAACTGTTGCTGCTTCTGACAAATTTCAACTCTTGACTACTTTGTTTTCAACTTTAGGATAAAATTCATTATTTGTGAACATTTGTATGGAAACATCCTAGGAAGCGTGNAATTTGTTCTGTCAAAATGGTTAGACAAATTGTTCCTGCAAACATACCTGAATTATGGATTATTTGTCAGTTTTTCATTGTAAGAAATTTGCTGTAGCTAGGTAAAAGTTAAGGATATACTTAAACATGTCTTCTGAGCTCCTGTTATCAAATAAAGAAATTAGTGTCTCAAAAAAGGTGCTCCTATGATCCTATGAAGATGAGGAAGAAGTGAATTCCCTTTGGTTGTACCTATCTCTTTCTATTTCCTACAGAAAAACTTGTACAGACCTGGAAACTAAAATTTAGATGGCTAAAGATATCTGAGATATTATGTGACTGGTTATGTTAACTTAGATGCCATTTCTGCTCCTCAGCTAACTGATGTAGCATTTATGAACTGTTGCTGCTTCTGACAAATTTCAACTCTTGACTACTTTGTTTTCAACTTTAGGATAAAATTCATTATTTGTGAACATTTGTATGGAAACATCCTAGGAAGCGTGGGTTGTGGAAAAGAAATATAATCAATAAAGCAACTTCTGACTAGTTTCTAGTTTGATGCTAGGTTTGTGAATACAGGCTTGTATAATTTAGCAGTTTAAAGGAAATATGATGTCAGCACTGAAGGACAGATGTGTGATACACTGATGCATCGGGCAAAATGGATTTTGTAATTACAAAAATGAAAAGAAAAATTAAGGGAAGCCTCAGAAAGCTGTCTAATGCATTTATTGGTAATCAGTGAGCACATGATTTTTCTTTGAAAAAAAAACCAAACAAAACCAGGGGAAAAAAGGGAATCCAAATTGTAGTGGTAGGTGAAAGATTACTGGAAACTGTGTGTGGATTGTTTTCTTTGGCAATTGAGACAAAAACCAGAGAGTGCACAAAGCCCATTTAGACATCAAGAGCTGAGAGGAATGAAATGGGGATAGTTCCTCTGCCTGGGGTGGCATCCAAGAGCCACCTGTGTCCTCTGGAACACCCTACTCCTGCAGGGCTCCTGCTGTTGTGCCAGGGGGTCTCATCATGAAAGGTGAGGGACTGGGCTGACAGCTGTGATACCTTGGGACATCTTTGCCAGCATCCTTGTTCATGCAGAAGATGTAGCTGAGCTGCTGTTTTCAGGATGGCAATGTAAAGCACTGAAAAGGAGAAAGTGTTTTACATGCTTTTAAACACAGGGACTACTGATACTGTCACTGCCTGGGTTTGCCTACAAACAGCGCATCCAGCTGAGTAATTTATTCTCAGTGTATAATCTTTGACGGCTGAAAAGCAGAAAAGCTGTTTAATACGTTTGGAAATGACTGCAGCTACAAGGTGCAAGAATGGTATTTAATATCTATTTTGAAACCTATACTGGAGACACCTGATAAACTGCCAGAAGATGGGGTTTGTAACACACAAAGCTAAAACTTGAAGGACTAACAAACAATGAAGCCACTCATAAGGGAATATAAAATGCTGTGAAGTTTAGATTAAATTTATTTTGTCCTTATAAAATTCAGTTGTCTGAGTTGCTTAAATCTCATGGGTCAAAAGTGGAAACAGAAATTTTCACAAGAGTGACAGTTTTGAGTGGATCCTCCTTCAGGTGTATTGCAGAATATGGGGCTCCTGTGCCTAGATTTAGCTCACCATGAGCAGGAGCATGAAACAACAAATGAGCAAAGACAGAGGCAAATAAGGAACCAAACTTTTTCAAGCTTCAAAGTAAGCTGTGCTTGGTTATGATTGAAGCCTTGGTCATTGTTGCCAAGAATCCTTGTTCTCTTATTTACTAGCCCTTCTTAGAAACAGGGAGCGTAGTGCTTAATTTACAACATTTAACAGGAACATCAACACACAAAAAAAGATTAATAAATTCCATTTTCACATACACCTTTGCATTGAGAGGATGGATATTGCATGAAGCCTAAGACCAGGGATAACCACATTTCTAATAGGCTGGTATGGGAAAAAGCTAAATTAATTATCTTACATATGTAGCTACAATAACTGTATGGTCTTAAAGTTTGGTGGTGCTGTCTTATAAGATCCACTAGTACAATATACATGGCAGGAGAACTAACCTTGTAACAAGCAGCCTTGAGTGGCAAAGAAAAAAGCTTTTCTGCAAATCAGGTCAGACAGACTGAAGTACTTGGACAGCCTGAATCTGGGGACATTTTTTTCCCCTTCAGGAAGCTAGTCTTGTTGGTTCTGAGCCAAATGGGACACATTGAGGCTTGTGCCCCAGGTACCTACCTGATGAGGCACAGGGCTCTCCTCAGTTTCCCTGGCTCTGGGGGACAGGGACCTCTGTGAGGAGAAGGTCTCTCTTGCTTTCCTCCATCTGTGAAATGGCATTGTATGTATTTTCTTAATGATCCCCAGCCTTTTTTTGAGTCATCTTGGTGACATATATCAGATTCTCCAAGAGAATGACACAGAACTCCAGTAGAGTTACAATCTTAATTTATCCTTAAACTACCCACCATGGCCAGGTGGGTGCTGTGAGAGCTGGGGGTGACCTGGAACAATCTGGTGCTGAAATGTCATCTCAACAGGGGTTACCAGGGATTATCAGGAACCATGCAGCAGAAAGGAAAGACATGGTGAGGAATTTTGCTGTCAAACCAGAGCATGAACTTCACCCAAAGTGCTCTGCAGTAAAGGAGAGACTCACCAGTAACCAGTAGAAGCTACAGAAAACAAAAAGATGAAAATAAATACAGAATTATGATAGGTGAGGAAAAAAAAAGGAGCTTTGTCTCAGTTCTATTGGTCCAAAGATAAATGAGGGGAAGTTTAAGAGTGTTATGCTATAGCTGATAAGAAAGCCCTGAACATATAAGTAGAAGGCCATTATTTAATTGTTGTGAATATAAGAAGTGAGACTTTTACTGTTCCAAAACAGTCCAGGCTATAGTAATTTGTTTTGGGAAGAAAATTTATAGTGCTAATGTAGACTTGGCAAGCCCTGTCCTGAGTGTGAAATTGGCTAAACAGCAACATGTGAGATCTCCAGCCTGGTAGTATTGACATGCACAAACAGGGTCAGGACTTCTCTGGATGAGGTATCATCTAATCCCTTAACCAGGGTCTATCTCTGCCCAGAAGAACTTAGGTTAAATCAGTCTCACCTACACCATCACCTACACACCAGTCCATGCTGTTCTTGTTGGTGTCCTTAGGAGACTATTCATTAAATTCACCATGTGTATAAGCACTTGTAACATCCTTCATTAATATGAACAGTTGCAAAATTCAGACATAGAAAGCAAATGGGTGATGGGCAAGATGAAATAGGAAATTACAACAGCAAGCAGACAGCTGTGAAGACTAGCAAAGTGCCCAGCTGATGGTATTGAAACCAGAATTTTTAAAATGTGTAAAAATGGATAAATAAGCTGATAAATAAAACTGACCTCAAAAGACCACATGGGAAAGATGCACAGTCTTGATTACCTAATTACAAAAGGAATATTGCAGAAATGGAAATAGTACAACAAAGTCCCATAATGACTGAGACTGGAAGCTCCAAAATGGTTAGTGAAACTAGGTCTGTATCCCTTACAAAGAGAAAAGATTAAGAGGGGACCTTGCTGAGCTGTGGAGGGCTCTGGGGGGAACTGCAGGAAGCAGTGCTGCAGTTATTAGAGCTAATGTCAAATATGAGGATGAGGGACATGGCTCCAGTGAGGTCTTGCACTGTACGAATGTAATTTTTTTATTTTTTTTTTCCAGAGGGTATATATTATAAGCTACCAGATGCTGTTCTAGAAGCAACTGGTCTGCCCAGATTTCAAATAGAGCAAGAAGCATATGGGGAGAGAGGAGGAGAAAAACAGTATATTATGGAGAACAACTGTTAACCAGAGGAGAGGGTAGGCCTATATGGGCTTCCTGGCCTCCTGCCATCTTAAGATTTTCTTATGTCCCTGTGTAATCTTCTGACTTTTGATTTAGATGTTTCCTAAAAATGTGGCCCAGTGGTTGGTACATACTAGGCATTAGCCCAAGAGAAGAATGAAAAAAAAAAAAAAAAAGTACTGTATCTCATTAAATAATTTTTAAAGGGAGACTTTGAGGCGCCATTTGCTTCTTGTTACTCATCTTTGCAAATGTCTCTTGTCTTCCCAGGCTCTGTCCTGATGTGTTAGTGTTAGTAGCCTGTGGATTTCTGAGTCACGCTGAAACAGGAACTCAGAACAGCCAACCTAAGTCAGTTGAGCAGAGATGGCAGCATAAAGCAAAGGAAGAAGACAAAAATAAGATCACATGAAGTAAATGCTACAAGATATTTTTGTGCACTTAAACAGTATCAGGTGAAAAAATGTTGTCTGGTAATGACTTTTCAGGCTGCTATTGGGAATAAGGATCATGCCTATATTTGAAATATTTATGTTTCAATTAGCAATATTTGTTTCCATAAAATATTTTAAAAGAGAACAGAATTTATCTTTAATTATTTTTCATTTTCTTCAACAAAAGATTCCAATATAGATATTGCTGTAGGCACAGGGAGCACCAAATACCAGGAAGTGGATTTTGTAAACAATTTCTCAAAGCACTACAAAGTTTAAATATTAATTTGGCCATAATTGGCAGAGAAGCAATTAAAAATGTTACAAAGCTGACTTTCTCCCTCCTTTACTTTCTCCTCCCTTTTCATTTAACCACAGTATAGAAAGTAGATGTAAAACAATAGGACCCTGAGCTGTACGGCATTCTAAGCCTAGCTTGCCTTAAAGCTACAATATGGATTTAATTTATATGCAAATGCAAGCAATAAAAAACCAGACACTGTAGAAATTATAGTATTTTTCATAGATGCTTCAGCACTGGCACACGGGCCAGCACTGATTTCAAACAAGGAGCTAATTATTACTGGTCACTAAGCTACCTTTTTCTTTTAATATCTTTCTCTTTCTCTCTCTCTCATGTCCCCTTTTTCTAACAATGTGTAAATTATTTTCTTGAATGAGGTGGGGAAGAGAGAGGAAAAAAAAAGAAACTCGAATATTGGAGATGAGTGAATGAAAACAGCCAGAAATATCTCCTGTGAGTTTCAACATCAGGATAATTTCACAGTCTCGCTTTTTGACTGCTGTGTCCTGAAGCTGACCAGCACCATGCAAGGATGATCAAAGACCATCGGAAACATCAAGTAAGCCTAAATGGGGCTAAAGTATGCTAATAGAGAAGCTAAATGTACTTTAATCCTGTTATAATACAGGGTAACTTAGAGGCAATGAAGGGCCTTGTTGCTTTTCCCCACTGGGTCCAGGACCCCTGCAAATCTTGAATAGAAGTTGCTTCCTATTCTTTGCCAGTCGGGGTATGGCTTTCTCAGATGCACACACAGTCCCCTCCTCCTCCGTTTACTAAGTGTCAACAGTCGGCTGAGCAAGACTTCTCCGCTCCTTAGATCAGCACCCTGTGACCTTCCACATTTAAGCACAGACCATTAAGCTAAGCTTTCCAGCTGTTGCCTGAATTATGAGGGATTTTTTTTTTTTTTTTTTCAGAGGAGGGCAGAGCTTAGAGGAACACTAGGCAACAGTTTTATATTATGGAGCCACTGCCACCCAACTTGCTATGCAGAGCAATGTGCTTTCTGCAGGGCTGCGCCAGACGGGTGATGTTTGGTGAATACTGGGCTGCTTTGAAGTGATTCAGACCCAGGGTTGTCCGTCTTTGGCATCATTGTGTTCACTCGGGGAAACTGTAATCTAATTTTAGGAAGAGGAGGAAACAAAGTAAACGTGACTGAACGACACTGTACTGTATGTGCCAGCTGGGACGGGGTCTCCAGGAATAGATGTACTCACTGGGCAACTTTCTTCCTCCTTTGCCTTCTTTTTGAGATATGAATTTCAGTGTGTGCTGCACAAAGCACACACTGAAACTTCCACACAGAGGAAAACAGGGTGGTAGTTCTACCCATGAGATTATATACTTTGGTGGATGCTCCAAACTAACTACTGCTTGCAAACTCTAGATTAAAAAGAAGAATGATGCAATTTAAAAGTCAGCCAACTGCCTTAGTTACTGTATCAGAAGATTAAAAACAAAGGTTTCATTGAAGCACTACCTCCCACTGTGCAGCTGAAAGTCTTATGGCTGAGGCAAATGGTCCTAAATATCTTTCTGTTATATACAAATTACATACTGGATATATTAAGTTGTAATGGTGCACTTTCAAGAGTCAATTTGCTTTTGTGAGAGCATCAGTAAAGGCTCAAAAAAAAAAAAAATGCTGACTGTATAGCACATGGAAACAAAAAGGAATTTGCCTTTCAGAAAAAAATGTTTTGTTCATATTAAATGCTTTTTTCCTCTGTCTCTTCCCATCCCCCAACTAAGCCTGGAGTTTCAAATGCCAGAATCAGTATGTACAGTAAGTCTTTTTGAAATCCATGGCAGAGAAATAGTATCCTGACCTAGCAAACTATTATCTACACTTACATTACTAAGCCTTACCACTCTGTGTTAGTGCTGATAGGAGCTCTTTAGATCAGCTGAAATGTAACTGGATAAAGATGCTCCACACAATGTCTTTTTAATGTGGAATTATCTTTCATTTACATAGGCAACATCCCTTAACTCAGCATATGTGCTATAAGGCTTCATGTAATAGAAACATTCATATAAAACTTAATGATTAGCATTCATTCTGCTCCTCAGAGATCAATAAAATGCTAAGTTAACATAGAAGGTACAAAGCAGTATATGAATGTGCATTAACTTGCATGATGGTGTGGGATGTAGGTAAATAATGTCTGTGGGAGCAGAACAAGTGAGCAGCACCCCACTTGGGAAAGTGATCAGTTGGATGGGGGCTACTCCAACCACCAGCTCCTTTCCCAGATGGCCTTGAAACTTCTTATGTCACACACACACCACCATGTGTGCAAACATACATGGGCACAGGCACACACACAGTGCTACAGCAGGTTAAAAAAAAGAACCAAGCAGGAAAATAGAAATAAAAAATTATCTATAGCATCCTGTCTTTGCATTGGGTGTACAGGGTTGCTTAGCAAGGGGGGGTGATGCCATTTTTCTATAGAAATCATTTGCAACTACTAAATACGACAGAAGTAGCATAGGTGGGAACTATGGATAAGAGTTAAACTAATGTAACAATATGCTTTTGCCCAGATACCTTTTATATACATCTTGTATAAGTTGTTTTGAAGACCTTATTCTGGCAAATAAATTGTGTAGGATTTGAGAGACTGTGCCTGGGAAGTACAGAGTTAATATTAGGAAAAATGTATGTGGCAGAGGCATGCTTAGCTTCTGCTGAACTATTTCATTTCTAATCCACTCCTGTTTACCTCTGCTGGGAATAACTTTCTCATTTTTAGGTGTTTATCTACCTATCTATTCACCATCCAACAATTATATTGTTTGTCTGTCCTTCCTTTACAAGATTAACTGAATTGCAGTTGTGTTGTAATTATCAACAGATTTTGAAATGAAAAGCATTTGCAAGACCCTCTTCAGTT